>JAWZYV010017615.1:20000-62500 GCA_038373885.1 Cheiracanthium punctorium | reverse complement strand
CACCCTCTTGAACGGCCTGCAGCGGCAATCGAACTGTCGGTTTCGAAGCGCACAAACATTAAACTTTAGTATACAATTTGAACAGCTTGCCATATTAAATGTTATTCGAAGAAAACCTTCCAAAACGCAACTCACTCACCGAATCAAAACATTATCACGTAATGATTTCTGAATTATCACACAATGCATTCTTAGATGGCATACATTAAAATTTAATATACAATATAAACACAGTTTTAAAATGGCAAATGTCTCTGGAAGAAAACCTTCCAAAACTCATGGCACGAACAAATACAAATTATTCTCGCATACGGGGCAGATAATGAAATGTAGTATGAATGTTATTGAAAAGAAGGAAATATTATTCAAAGAAAACCTTCGAAAGCTCAAGAGGATGGCTAATATACAATTTAAACACATTTTTAAAACAGCAAATATCTTTGGAAGGAAACCTTCCAAAGATATTTCCTCGCCCACCCCCAATTCTCCCACCCTCTTAAACGGCCTGCAGCGGCAATCGAACTGTCGGTTTCGAAGCGCACAAACATTAAACTTTAGTATACAATTTGAACAGCTTGCCATATTAAATGTTATTCGAAGAAAACCTTCCAAAACGCAACTCACTCACCGAAACAAAAACATTATCACGTAATGATTTCTGAATTATCACACAATGCATTCTTAGATGGCATACATTAAAATTTAATATACAATATAAACACAGTTTTAAAATGGCAAATGTCTCTGGAAGAAAACCTTCCAAAACTCATGGCACGAACAAATACAAATTATTCTCGCATACGGGGCAGATAATGAAATGTAGTATGAATGTTATTGAAAAGAAGGAAATATTATTCAAAGAAAACCTTCGAAAGCTCAAGAGGATGGCTAATATACAATTTAAACACAGTTTTTAAAACAGCAAATATCTTTGGAAGGAAACCTTCCAAAGATATTTCCTCGCCCACCCCCAATTCTCCCACCCTCTTGAACGGCCTGCAGCGGCAATCGAACTGTCGGTTTCGAAGCGCACAAACATTAAACTTTAGTATACAATTTGAACAGCTTGCCATATTAAATGTTATTCGAAGAAAACCTTCCAAAACGCAACTCACTCACCGAAACAAAACATTATCACGTAATGATTTCTGAATTATCACACAATGCATTCTTAGATGGCATACATTAAAATTTAATATACAATATAAACACAGTTTTAAAATGGCAAATGTCTCTGGAAGAAAACCTTCCAAAACTCATGGCACGAACAAATACAAATTATTCTCGCATACGGGGCAGATAATGAAATGTAGTATGAATGTTATTGAAAAGAAGGAAATATTATTCAAAGAAAACCTTCGAAAGCTCAAGAGGATGGCTAATATACAATTTAAACACAGTTTTTAAAACGGCAAATGTCTCTGGAAGAAAACCTTCCAAAGATATTTCCTCGCCCACCCCCAATTCTCCCACCCTCTTGAACGGCCTGCAGCGGCAATCGAACTGTCTGTTTCGAAGCGCACAAACATTAAACTTTAGTATACAATTTGAACAGCTTGCCATATTAAATGTTATTCGAAGAAAACCTTCCAAAACACAACTCACTCACCGAATCAAAACATTATCACGTAATGATTTCTGAATTATCACACAATGCATTCTTAGATGGCATACATTAAAATTTAATATACAATATAAACACAGTTTTAAAATGGCAAATGTCTCTGGAAGAAAACCTTCCAAAACTCATGGCACGAACAAATACAAATTATTCTCGCATACGGGGCAGATAATGAAATGTAGTATGAATGTTATTGAAAAGAAGGAAATATTATTCAAAGAAAACCTTCGAAAGCTCAAGAGGATGGCTAATATACAATTTAAACACAGTTTTAAAATGGCAAATGTCTCTGGAAGAAAACCTTCCAAAGATATTTCCTCGCCCACCCCCAATTCTCCCACCCTCTTGAACGGCCTGCAGCGGCAATCGAACTGTCGGTTTCGAAGCGCACAAACATTAAACTTTAGTATACAATTTGAACAGCTTGCCATATTAAATGTTATTCGAAGAAAACCTTCCAAAACGCAACTCACTCACCGAAACAAAACATTATCACGTAATGATTTCTGAATTATCACACAATGCATTCTTAGATGGCATACATTAAAATTTAATATACAATATAAACACAGTTTTAAAATGGCAAATGTCTCTGGAAGAAAACCTTCCAAAACTCATGGCACGAACAAATACAAATTATTCTCGCATACGGGGCAGATAATGAAATGTAGTATGAATGTTATTGAAAAGAAGGAAATATTATTCAAAGAAAACCTTCGAAAGCTCAAGAGGATGGCTAATATACAATTTAAACACAGTTTTAAAATGGCAAATGTCTCTGGAAGAAAACCTTCCAAAGATATTTCCTCGCCCACCCCCAATTCTCCCACCCTCTTGAACGGCCTGCAGCGGCAATCGAACTGTCGGTTTCGAAGCGCACAAACATTAAACTTTAGTATACAATTTGAACAGCTTGCCATATTAAATGTTATTCGAAGAAAACCTTCCAAAACGCAACTCACTCACCGAAACAAAACATTATCACGTAATGATTTCTGAATTATCACACAATGCATTCTTAGATGGCATACATTAAAATTTAATATACAATATAAACACAGTTTTAAAATGGCAAATGTCTCTGGAAGAAAACCTTCCAAAACTCATGGCACGAACAAATACAACATTGATTCAGAAAGAAGGAAATATTATTCAAAGAAAACCTTCGAAAGCTCAAGATACCTTCCAAAGATATTTGCTTGCTCCCCCACACTTTGATTACTAGAATAATTCGTTTAAACACAAAAGATTAAAATTTACCCTTGCCATGGGTATACTAAACCAAAGGAAAACAATCATCAGAAACTCGACAACGTTCATACGTGTCGATCACTCATCCCCTCAGAAATGCGAAATTCATTCATCTCGACAATTTAAATTCACGGAACCATTGACAGTCAGCAGAGTGAGCTTCGCTGCCTTGCAAAACTCGAGAAATAAAAAACGCGAAATACGAGTATAGTTACTTCCTTTCGTCTCGCACCATCCCAAGCGCAGAAAAAACACCGGCGCACTAATGTCAGGCAATTCTAAAAGCAAGGTTCACATGCCACTCGTCAAAACCACCGTCCTCCGGAGGGAAAAAAAAACAAGTCGGAAGTGGGGGATGTTCGCAGTGGCATGGCGTAAGGGGGGGGCTCCATACAAGGCATGTGCCCCCCTGGATCCCTGCTGCTGCCTAATTTGATTATTAGAATAATTCGTTAAAACACAAAAGATTAAAATTTACCCTTGCCATGGGTATACTAAACCAAAGGGAAAACAATCATCAGAAACTCGACAACGTTCATACGTGTCGATCACTCATCCCCTCAGAAATGCGAAATTCATTCATCTCGACAATTTAAATTCACGGAACCGTTGACAGTCAGCAGAGTGAGCTTCGCTGCCTTGCAAACTCCGAGAAATAAAATAACGCGAACATACGAGTATAGTTACCTTCCTTTCGTCTCGCACCATCCCCAAGCGCAGAAAAACACCGGCGCACTAATGTCAGGCAATTCTAAAAGCAAGCGTTCACATGCCACTCGTCAAAACCACCGTCCTCCGGAGGGAAAAAAAAAAACAAGTCGGAAGTGGGGGATGTTTCGCAGTGGCATGGCGTAAGGGGGGGCTCCCATACCAGGCATGTGCCCCCCCCTGGATCCCCTGCTGCTGCCTACTTTGATTATTAGAATAATTCGTTAAAACACAAAAGATTAAAATTTTAACCTTGCCATGGGTATACTAAACCAAAGGGAAAACAATCATCAGAAACTCGACAACGTTCATACGTGTCGAATCACTCATCCCTCAGAAATGCGAAATTCATTCATCTCGACAATTTAAATTCACGGAACCATTTGACAGTCAGCAGAGTGAGCTTCGCTGCCTTGCAAACTCGAGAAATAAAATAACGCGAACATACGAGTATAGTTACCTTCTTTCGTCTCGCACAATACCCAAAAGCGCAGAAGAAAAAACCGGCGCACTAATGTCAGGCAATTTCTAAAAGGCAAGGTTCACATTGCCACTCGTCAAAACCACCGTTCGTAGTCGGAGGGAAAAAAACAACAAGTCGGAAGTGGGGGATGTTCGCAGAGGCATGGCATTAAGGGGGGGGTGGGGTCTCCAATACCCAGGCATGTGCTCCCCGCCCTGGATCCCCTGCTGCTGCCTACTTTGATTATTAGAATAATTCGTTAAAACACAAAAGATTAAAATTTACCTTTGCCATAATGGGTATACTAAACCAAAGGGAAAACAATCATCAGAAACTCTCGACAACGTTCATACGTGTCGATCACTCATCCCCTCAGAAATGCGAAATTTCATTCATCTCGACATTTAAATTACGGAACCATTGACAAGCCAGTAGCAGAGTGAGTCTCGCTGTCTTGCAAACTCCATGAGAAATAAAATACGCGAACATACGAGTATAGTTACCTTCCTTTCGTCTCGCACCATCCCCAAGCGCAGATAAAAACACCGGCGCACTAATGTCAGGCAATTCTAAAAGCAAGCGTTCACATGCCACTCGTCAAAACCACCGTCCTCCGGAGGGAGAAAAAAAAAACAAGTCGGAAGTGGGGGATGTTCGCAGTGGCATGGCGTAAGGGGGGGGGCTCCACATACCCAGGCATGTGCCCCCCCTGGATCCCCTGCTGCTGCCTAATTTGATTATTAGAATAATATCGTTAAAACACAAAAGATTAAAATTTACCCTTGCCATGGGTATAACTAAACCAAAGGGAAAAACAATCATCAGAAACTCGACAACGTTCATACGTGTCGATCACTCATCCCCTCAGAAATGCGAAATTCATTCATCTCGACAATTTAAATTCACGGAACCATTGACAGTCAGCAGAGTGAGCTTCGCTGCCTTGCAAACTCCGAGAAATAAAATAACGCGAACATACGAGTATAGTTACCTTCCTTTCGTCTCGCACAATCCCCAAGCGCAGAAAAAAACACCGGCGCACTAATGTCAGGCAATTCTAAAAGCAAGCGTTCACAATGCCACTCGTCAAAACCACCGTCCTCGGAGGGAAAAAAAAAACAAGTCGGAAGTGGGGGATGTTCGCAGAGGCATGGCATAAGGGGGGGGGCTCCAATACCCAGGCATGTGCCCCCCCCTGGATCCCCTGCTGCTGCCTACATTGATTATTAGAATAATTCGTTAAAACACAAAAGATTAAAATTTACCCTTGCCATGGGTTATACTAAACCAAAGGGAAAACAATCATCAGAAACTCGACAACGTTCATACGTGTCGATCACTCATCCCTCAGAAATGCGAAATTCATTCATCTCGACAAGATTTAAATTCACGGAACCGTTGACAGTCAGACGAGTGAGCTTCAGCTGCCTTCGTCAGAACTCCGAGAAAATGAAAATAAGCGCGAACATACGGAGTATAGAAGTTTTTACTTTCCGTTTGCGGTCTCGCACTCATCCCCAAGCGCAGAAAAGAACACCGGCGCACTAAATGTCAGGCAAGTCTCTAAAAAGCATGCGTTCACATGCCTCACTCAGTCAAACAATAACTCACCGTTCCTCCACGGAGGGAAAAAAAAGTCAGTCTTATAGTGGCGGATGTATCAGCGAGAGGCATGGCGTATAGGGGGGCTCCGCATCCCCAAGTGTAATGCCCCCACCCCTGAGATGCCCGTGATTATTACTTTGATTATTAGCAATAAATCTTTAAAACACAAAAGATTAAACATTTACCTTGCCATGCGCGTTACTAAACAAAACCTATTAATACAGGGAAAACAATCTCAGCAATCGACAACGATATTACTATATCAATCCCACTCTCACCTCGGAAATAGTGAAATTCTACTTTCATTTTGACAATTTAAATAATTGCACATTCACAGTAGTAGATTTGAGCATCGCATGCCTTGCAAACTCCGAAGAAATTAAAAAAAATAACTCGAGCATCAGTAGTTACCCTTCGTTCGTATCCCACCATCCAAGCGCAGAAAAAAACACTCGCCACATTCTCATTTTTCATTTATTTTTATTAAATGGCTTAAGAAAAAACTTAAACAAAAATTCATTAAAAGCCGTGGCTAACCAGTCTGCGATAAAAATTTCATCGACTCCATTTACAAAGAGTACACTTCGAATATGAACGTATTTTCTGTTGATTCAACGTTGTACATTCGGTAGAGCATGCAGGCTCGAGAACTGGCAGGCTTGGCGTTCGACTTGCCTTCTGCACCGAAGTGAGGCAGGGGGGGGGGGTTGGGGGGGGGGGGGGGGAGATTCTCGGTGTGGGGCGGTACGGCTAAGGAACAAAAAATACACCCAACACAACATCAAAATTTTCAATTCCAGTGAACAAAACACAAAAAAAAAAAAAAAAAAAAAAACTCAATCAATGTTCATTGCGTTTTCTCCAAAATGAAAACATTTAATATGATAAAACTGTTTACACTTGCACATTAATTTTATAATAGTACATTATATTTTACATGGGTGGGTAACGGTCTAAAGGACAAAAAATACATCCATCACATCACTCAATCAAAATCTAAATTAAAAACAAAAACACAAACAAAAAACCAATGGTTCATGCGTTACTGCACTAAAAATGAATATAACATTTAATATGCGTAAAACCTGTTTACACTCTGCTACATTAAATTTTTAATGTTTGTCTGCCATTCATGAATTAATTAAGTGATGATTACTTTTGATCACCGTGTGCTGCCCTTGTGTCTATTGGATTTTAAATCTCTTCCTCGGAACACGCGTGCAGGCAAGCACCTTTTTCGACTTATTAACACGATTTCGCAATCAGCTTCACTGCGAATTTTTAGACTGCCGCCATTGAGCCTCGAAACCCTACGACTCCAATGCCTATGACCTCCAAACCCAAGGCCGACATTGAAGCCACTTTTAACCCCACGAATGTGAGCCGTCGTGTCGTTCGATTCCAAAGCCTGTGGAGATATTTTTCGCACTAGATGGTAAACAATATAAATCAGCATATAAACACTCGAAATATTGCCTAACGAACTTTTGACAAGGTTCCCAGAGGACGGCTCAAAGCGACAAAAAACTTCCATCTCACACATCAACTCACCTGAAAATTTAAATTCCAAGTGGAAAAAAAAAAAAAAAACTCCAACAATTGTTCATAGCCGATTCTTCTAAAAATGAATAACATTTAACTATGGTAAAAACTGTTTACATTGTACATTAAATTTTCAATGTTTGTCTGCCATTCTAGAATTAATTAAGTGATGATACTTTGATCCCGTTAGCTGCCCTTTTCTTTTGGATTAAATCTCTTCTGGAAACTTTTTGCTTTTAAACGATTTTGCATCAGTCTCTGGAATTTTTAGACTGCCGCCATTGAGCCTCGAACCCACGACTCAATGCATGCATCGAACCCAGGCCGCAATGAGCCCACTAACCCACAGTAATGTGGCCAGTCGGTGTGTTCGATTCCCAGACTGTGGAATTTTTCGCACTCGATGGTTAAAAAAATAAAATCAGCCTAAAACACTCGATATTGCCTCTAATAACTTCGAACGGCTTGGACGAGGACGGCTCTAAGGACAAAAAAACACACCACAACACACTCATCAAAATTTAAATTCCAGGGGTAAAAAAAAAACAAAAAAAAAAAAAAAACAACAAACAATGTTCATGCGCTTACTTTTATAAAAATAATAACCATTTAATGATGGTGACGAAATAAACTGTTTACATTGTACATTAAATTTTAATGGGGGTACAGGCATAAGGACAAAATTACATCCACACAACACTCATCAAAAATCTAAAATTCCAGTGGAAAAAAAAAAAAAAAAAAAAAAAAACTCAACAATGTTCATGCGTTCTTCTAAAAATGAATAACATTTTAATATGGTTAAAACTGTTTACATTTGTACACATTAACATTTTATTGTTTGTCTGCCATTCAAGAATTAATTAAGTGATGATACGTTGATCCCATCGTGTGCCTTTTGTTTTGGATTAAAATCTTTTCTGGAAAAACGCGTGGATGGTAAACTTTTTGCACTTTTTAAACTGACTTTTGCATCAGCTCTGTGAATTTTTAGACTCGTCCCCGCATTGAGCCTCGAACCCACACGGGGGACTCAATGCATGCCTCGAACCCTAGGCCCGCATTGCAGCCACTTAACCCACGAACTGGTTGGCAGTACGTATGTGTTCGATTCCCTAGTTGTGGAATTTTTCGCATAGATGGTGTAAAAAATAAAAATCAGCACCTAAACACATCGATATTGCCTAAATAACTTTGAAAAGGTTGATAAGAAACACTTTACATAAAATATGTAATAAATTCCGCCAGCCGTAACGGATGTTTGTCACGATAATTAATTGTTTCATCTGTTCCATCTGTGCGTTTTGCAGAGGGGAAGATGATAAAATGTCAAACGGTTTACTAATGCGAGAAATATTCAATCTTGGGAATCGTCCCAGATGCTTAGCTCAGTCGTATATAGCACACCGCACGTTATGCGGCCCATACATGGGTTCGATTCCTAGCTCTGGAATTTTTGGGACTGGGGCCGCCATTGTGATCTCGAAAACGCAACGACTCAATGGCATGGCCTCGAAACCCTCGGCCCGCATTGAGCGCATCTAAAACGGCCAGGTATGCTTCGTCACTGTGGGCTTCCGATCGACCAGCTGGGTTTTCGATTCCCGTCTCTCAATGTTTTTTCTCGCATAAGGTTGGTAAAAAATAAAATCAGCCTAAACACTCCAAATTGCCTAAATATACAAATTTTGACACCGTTTATATGATTTAGCAGTTAGCATAGTGATGTTGAGATGTGTCTAGGCATACTCCAAAACCGATAGTTATTAAAATTGTTTCATTCAGATAGGGTTCTTATTGGGGGTGGTGTGGTCATATAAAAACCCTCTACGGGCGATGAAATCCTTTTTATGTTGCATACAAAATGTATATTCTTCTGTTGATCCATTATCAAACTGACCCCGATGTACATATATCTGAGGTTGTCGTAGTTCCGTGTAACCCTCCCTCAGTGAAAACTTTCTAGTGGTCACGGCGCGCATGATTTACAAATCCGCTTAGTTTACAATATCAGCTATCAATAATATGTTACAAATTCTAGTTATAAAAAGTTAAAAAAAATACATGTAATGAACATAACATTTAAATTTTAAAATAGCTTTTAACCATTTTATGATTCACCAACTAGCTGCGTCGACCGCCATTCTTCGGAAAAGTAAGAAACGGGAAATTTCCTCACATGTGTAATTCGATATTAATTCCAGGATGTGGATTCTACGAAAAGAAAAAATATTTTTAACTTCTTGACTTAAAGTTTGCATCATATGTCATCTTACGATGAGATCATTGCAATATAATGACACATAAAATATTATGTCAGCGGCACATTCGCTATACACAATAGTGAAAAGTTTCAACAGTTTCAGTGAAAACAAATATTAAACAACTTCTACACTTTGAAAATGTCTCATTTCCACTATTGCTTGTTATTTTAGGGTCCGTTTCGTAATTAATTACCTTCAGACACTCTACATATTAAACAAGGACACCTTTTAAAAAAAATTTTAAATTACCATCACCTCCATCCTCTTGCAGCTCCTTTACAAAAAGAAAAGAGAATATGACTTTGCGCTATTAAATGCATATTGTCCATTTTATTCTCTCCATACACCCTTTTATTGAAAAAATAGCGACATTATGTTTACAATGCATTTAAATATATTTAGTTTCTCAACGCTTTAACTCCTAATTGTTACAATATTTTAGTCCGCTATTGAATCTTGCATCAACATGTATTTTCCACTAAATTGGTTACATTCATTAAACATACAAAATTAAGGTGTTACCAGCAAAATACGCAAAGTATAGAGCAGATAAAAATGACAAAATCAATTAATATCGTTTTAATTTAGGCAATAAGAAACTAAAAAATTTGTGGGGTATGGGGCACTCTACCCTGACGAGGCTGATTCGAACTGCTCCAACGGTTTTTTTTTTATAGAGGCTATTTAAAATTGTCTTTTTCTAGATTATGCAGATTTTAATTCTTTTTCAAAATAAATCAAAGTATTATAAGCGGAAAATCAAAGCGAAGCAAAGAAATTGCTGTTGTAGACTTCAAGGAATATCTATGTACCAAGGGAAAACCGAACCAGAAAAATCTTTGGAAATGCGCGAAAGTTTCTATTCACAATTTCAGAATGAGCGTCTGGTTGCGTAAATTGGATTCACAACCGACTTCTAGTCGTAATTTTCTTTTTATACTAACAACCAGTATTTGGCACATTTTGCTCTTCAAGTTATAAAGGCAATAAACAACAGATGTTCTTGTTGGGGTTGACCGCCCAGTAATCTCCTGCATCTCAGGAAACTAGCAGTTACGGCGCGGAAGGCGGATAAAAAACTTTAACCGCCGCAGGAAAATAACTTTGGCACTGGCTCTCGCTGAAGGAGAGAGATTTACGCATTGCACTAGCGTTGGTGTGCATTAGGATGGCCTTTAGTCCGCGGACCGAACAAATGTGCATGCTTAATTCTTTATCGTTTCAAGTGCTGTAAACATAACTTCGTAGAAGCTTAAAAAAACATATGGTTTAAGTGTTGATATGTGTCATTGTTTAAATTAAATTTAATTAATTTTGTATTTATAGCAACGCCTTCTCTAAAGACTCACTCTTATTTCGAGTATTGCATATTAATTGTATAGCATACGTAAATGTATCGGCACCATCCTTTTCTTCAGCTGACAAGTTTCTCTCTCCAACCTACGCTCGACAACGATATTTTTTTGTTCTCTTTCCTAGAGAAACTCAGACTCGATTCTCTTTGGCCGGATGGAGGCCGTGGCATTAGCCTATGGGTGAACATCATCATCGGCAGGCACGGGCAGCTAAGCACGCCTGAATAGTCAGCTTCACTAGGAGGGATCTTCCTGAACAATGTAAGACAAAAAGGAATCTGAAAAGAAGAAAGAAAGTGAGGGGGGTAAAATATATATTAAGCGCTGTTAAAAATAACTGAAAATTTAAATAATACTGTGTAAATCTAGAGAAAACTATTTCCCAGACAGAATTTGGGATCTCTGCAATTGTCCTTCAAAGCTGATGACCCGTTGACACAATATATCTCACTCCAACGACCACACCATTAATACTCTCGGAGCATAAAATGGATCGTCGCAATAGATACCGAAAAATCTCTCTAAAATTTAGGGAACGACGAGATTTATAACTCTTTAAATAGTAGTGCAGATTCTTTCTACATATTTATGAAAAATGTAACAAGATAGGATCTCTCGTAAAAGCAGTGTAGATGATTATTTTGGCCTTTTTAATCTTCCTAAAGGGTTTTGTTGTTGAAATTATTTCCTTTCTTACGGTAACCTCTACCGCGTATTCCCATCTGATGGAAGCCCAGTGATCTGGAACCCGACCAGCGCGTCGGAGAGAGAATCAGTGGGGTAAAGCTAACCTGTTTCAGGCACCGGACTAACAACCGACCTCAAAATTTATTAGTGGATCCAATGATGAACTAATCCAACGCACACAGAATTCTGCTTTCATAATGATTCAAGGAAATCTCCAAGAATTTGAAAGGCGTTTTTAAAAAACTTAGGAGTCGTTTGTCGATAACGTCGTTTAATCTTCTTTTTTTCATTAAAAAAGATTACGTCTGCTTGAAGCATCAATCCAAGAGGGTAAATATAGCAAAACCGAATAACAGTCGAAAAAAGTTAAACAGCACGTTATCTGGAAAAGAAACCAAATTTTAAAAACGAATTGGTATCTTCAAGTTTTCTTCTTCAAAGCTGATAAACATAGATTGCGAGTATAGATTTCATTGTCACTAGAGATTATGCGAAGACAGGCTTTTCACTCGAAACAGGCTGCGTTGTGTTCCGAGCGAAGCCAATACACACACCTTTTTTTTGTTGTTTGTGTTATGTTTTGTTTAAATTTACTATATCCGGAAATTAAAATGGTGCTTGGAAAAAAACCGAAAAACAAACTTTAAATATAGGATAATGGGTAGATTGTGAGACTCTTTTAAATGTAGCGCCGACTTCTTTCTACATTTTTTATACGTTAATTTTGATATACTTGAAGCGGATTAGCACAAACTGTGCAAGATGTTACCTTTCGCTTTTTTCTCTTCTTCTCAAAGAGTAATGGCAGTAAGTTTCGATTTCTAGTGTTGTCCGGAATCGTTATGAGTGATGATTGATTCAGTGAATAAGCGTAAGATCCAATTCAAAATATTACAAAATCTTCTCTTAATATCTTCCAATTAGTATTGTTACGTATTACAATCCCGGCGGTCATTTTTGACGAAACAATTTTTGCTTCAACATGTGTCTGGCAAACTAGTTGTTCCTAAACATCAGTGGACGTATCCATAAATTTTTCTATGGGTGGAGTTATCGAGCTTACTGCAACTAACAGATATCGACACTACAATGTCTGTGACTTATGGGACGTGATATCAACCGTGTAGAATATAAATTTTGTATGGCACAAAATTTCTCTAAGTGAGGCTTAGGTATTTATTACCGTCATTCACCATAACACTTTTTCAATGGATATTATTTTGCATTATTTTTCAATTTTCAGAAAGTCTTTAGAACATACATGGAAAAATAAGTCTCGCTCGATAATGCGTTTTTAAGGAAGGCTTACTTGAATCGAACGACGACATGAAATTCTGGATCATACCTCTCATAGTCCTGTTACGTACAAGGAGAAGATTTTTTATGCTATACATATATCCTCTAGCTCGCCGCTTTGATGTGCGCCGGCAGGACGTGCGCGTAATCCTCTACGTTCTACGCTCCCGTCTCAGTCTTTATGTGAAAATTAACCACCAGTTCAGCATTCTAGCTTGTAACGCTAAAATCGATTGGTACAAGTGGGGCTATATTGAACACGCTCGTTGGAATTTTTTTATCACAATTCCATTTTGCCCCCAGAGAAATTGCCGCCTTTCCAAGCACCCATGGCTTTCGGTTGAGCGCTGTTACACGGTGCATTCGCATATTCTATCTCCGTCGCGACGCATGTGCATTTTGGATGTGAAAATTTAGTTTTACTACTTATTGGCTATTATTCTTGTTCGACGGACGTACTATATTACTTTTCACACTTTCACGTATTTTCTTGTTATCTTAGATGCACTAGATTGCGGCTCGCAGAATGTCGAGACACCCTTTCCTTATGCTGTCATTCACTTAAGGTGGACCTAGATTTTTTTGTAGGTCAGAATCGGGGGGGACAAAAAAAAAACCAGGTCCCCCGCAATTTCTAGGCTAACCAAAAACTTATGGGCGAGCGACATTTTATCAATTTTATTGCAACTAATTACACATGCAATTTTAATTGACAAAAACAATGCAAACTATTTAAAAAATCAATGTCGCCCACGCAGTTCCACTTATTTTACATTCTGTTCTGGGGACAATTTGAAATAGAAAAACGTCGTGAATATGGAAGACTGTCCCCAGGAAAATCTTACAAGGTGGCCACGTATTTGGTCACCCTTAGCTTTAAAACGTGCGTTGCCTCATGAAACATACCAGTTGAAGGGCAAATTTTGACAGGACAAACAATGTTCTTGCAGCATGGTTTTATCTTGAACACGAGAGAATAATTTTTACACTATCCATGTTCCATCCTAGCTCTGTCGTCTATAAGCGGTGGCGACGCTTTGCAAGCAAAGTCGACTATTCTGCAACCGTCTCGCTCTGAGACAGCACGCGTCGCTCTATTCCTCGCAATACTTGCGTTCGAAGGGTTCTTTCCGAACACGGAGAATATTGGTTAAGCCTATCCAGATTTGGGCCTTTAACTTGCCGCAATGTGAACACTAGAGAGAGAATCATTTTTACAGAAACAATCACATTTTGCCAAAAACTTGCGACAACCCTTCTAAGGTGTTGTCAAGCTGAAGAGCTAATACGAATTCATATCAAAAAATCAGTTCGGACCAGCTTGCCTTGTTGAAAATTACGATTACAAAAAACATAAAGAAAAGATATTTAGAGGATGTCTAAACAATAACTTCTCACACTCAACTTCACGTCTCTTTCATGTAAAAAAACTAAGACGCTAGAGGTGGCGCTGTCGAGCATCAGATAATGTATTCGCGACGCGAGCCTTTGCTGTGAACCAGTTCGATACTACATGCCGTGATTCTGAGGAACGTTACACTACGTTCATATTTTTGCGATTTTTTGTTCGACATTCCGTTGTCCTGTACTTGACGCACTAGATGGCAGATGCAGAATGTCGACTTCGATTCCGTCAACTATGGCGCTACGCATGAATCACCGTTCAGCGTTTCTGACGAAACTTTAGTGCGCACAGGATTGTTTGGAAACGGAGCTCTTAGGTACGCCGTATCGGATTTGCGCAGCTCGCGTAGGTGGGCTGACATGAACCGTTTCGAATTCCTGTTCAACCGCTCGCTGTGAGCAAATACGTTTCATAATCCTTCTTGACACGAAAATTGGTAGCTAGGGATATTTGAACACGGGAATATTTTTACGCAAATCTCATTTTTGCCATACATGCACGCAAAGGTAGGCGCCTGAAAGAGCGTCGGATTCTATTCCAGTCCGGACCGTTGCTGTTGAAAATACCGTTCACAGCATTCCATGAAAATTAGAGTACTGACGGATATTTGCGCACGGAGAACGTCTTTTGCGCTATCGTTTTCTTTTAACTTGAGCTAGGTGCGCTGAGACACGGAACGATTTCTCATTCCGATCACTGCGCTTGCCCCCCTTATTTTTTGTCATCTATTATCCTGTTAATCTTCAACTTTATCCTATTCCTACACACTCCCACCCCGCTCTCTCTACCTCCACAACCCCTCACTCCCTACCCCCCAACTTCTCTAACTCTCCCCTCTCCTTCTATTCCATCCCAACCATACTCTAACCCTCTCACATTTCCTCTCCCTCCCTCTATTACTAACTACCACTACCCTACGAAAATAGACCGTTCAAGGGATTTTGAACGCGAAAAATTTGTGCTGCCTTGGATAATTGGAAACACGGAGATCTTTTACATCCTATCACTCATTTTCTCAATCTAAGGCTGGCGCTGCCAAGAGCGTCCGAATTCTGTTTCACCGCTCGCTGTGAAAAAAAACGTTCGCATCAGAATCATGACGAAAAGTGTACCTAAGGGACTATTTATAACACGGAGAAATATTTTTAACGGGCAGCCTATTTTGCCCATAAACTTGCCGCAAGTGTGACGCTGAAGAGCGTCGGGTCATATTCCTTCGGAACGCTATGCTGTGCAAAATACCGTTCAAAGCTTCCGATGAAAAAAATTAGGGTCACGAACGAATATTTGCGCACGGAGAAACTCGACTTTTGCGCTATACCGTCTTTTTCTGTACCTATGACGCCTAGGTGGCGCATGCTAGCAACCGAAGATTTCTATTCCGTTCAACTGCTATATATCGCCTGCCTACGGAAATACCGTTCCAAGGGAGTCTATTGACCGAAAAATTGTGGCCGCACTTGGATACGTGGACCACGGTGAATATATTTCACACCTATCCATTTTCCTCTAGGCTGGCAGCTTGCAGATGCGTTTACGACTTCTTCTCATTCCCGTTCAACTGCTGTGCTACGCAACTAATACCTCGTTCAAAGCGATCTTGGACGCAATATTGTTGCCGCATTGCCGATATTGGAACATCGTTGAAGCAGAAATATTTTTCACAACTACATATCCTCTTTCTCCTACTAGGCGGCGCTGCTCCAGCAGACGATCGAATTCCTGTTCCAATCCGCTCGCTATTGATTGATGGAATGCACAAAACCGTTGGGATCATAATCTTGACTGAAATTACTTGCGATATCCTAGTCAGGATACTTTAAACACGGTAGAATATGTTTACGCTGTCCAATTTATGCCCATAACAATTGCCTCGCAAGGTGCGCGCGGAGAGAGCGTCAGCGGGTTCTCTTCCGTTAGCGACCAGCTGGTGCTGGTGAAAAATACGTTTTTGAATGATAAATTTAAGTATACGCCCATCTCATTATACGGACATTTTTGAGCAGACGCCTAACGAGTACGGTAGTTTCGAGAGTTAGTCAGCTTTCGCTTAAACTCGACGACTAGACGGAACGCCTAGCAGCAGCATCAAACTTCTATAGCCGGTCCATATGGGCAGTGGCGGGAGATCCGCTTGGGACGATCGCGCATACAATTTTTTATAATTTGCACTCATTTGATGCAAGCAGGAGAATATAATTCTCTTGTTACTTTCTGATCTCTCTTAATCACACACTAGCGTGGCGCGCCACTCGCCCGCACGCATCAAAACTTCGATACCGCTGGGCCTGCATCACGCTATAATACAATTTTATATCTGACACCATTTGCAGCATGAGAGAATACACTCTGTACTCTCATTTAGGTGTTACTCCCTGCACCTATGAGTGGCGCCTGCCCAGCTGCAATCACACTTCGCTACCGCTGGGCCGACCAGCTATAAAAATTTCATCTATTTATACTGACACATTCTGAAGCATGGAGGCATATATACTCTGACTTCCATTTTAGACTAGTTAGCTCACTCGTACTAGGTACGGCTGCCTGGCAGCGCCATCAACTTCGAGTACGCCTGGCGCCGACCGCTATAATAAATTTTCCATAACTAGCCCTCTATGAGCCATGCGTGAATATACTCTGACTTCATTTAGATGATACTCACTGCTAGGTGGGCCTCGCTTTGCAGCGCATCAACTTCGATACCGCTGGGCCGTCTGCTATAACATATTTTATTACTGGACACATTTGAGAATGGAGAATATTACTCTGAATTCATTTAGGTGTTACTCACACTACTAGGTGGCGCTGCAGCGCATCAACTTCGATACCCGCTGGGCCGACCGCTATAAAAATTTTATACTGACACATTTGAGCATGGAGAACTATACTCTGACTTCATTTAGATTTTACTCACTATAGGTGGCGCTGCAGCGCCATCAACTTCGATACCGTGGGCCGACCGCCTATAAATAATTTTCTACTGACATATTTGAGCATGGAGAATATACTCTGACTTCATTTAGATGTTACAATCACTGCGAGGTGGCGCTGCAGCGCATCAACTTCGATACCGCTGAGGCCGACCGCTATAAAAATTTTATACTGACTCATTTGAGCATGGAGAATATCCTCTGACTTCACTTCGCAGGCTGGTTTCACTCACTGATCTAGGTTGAAGCCAGCAATGCAGACGTCATCAAATACTTCAGCGACCTATGCAGCGGATGAATCGTGATCATCGAGTAACAAATTCATTAAGCCGGCGTGGTTCTCATAAACCTTACTCGGCCCGTTTTTGCGTCGCGCGCGCTCGCGGCATCTCGGAGACACGCTGTAGATGCAGGCTTTGAATACACGCAGAACCAGACGCTAAAAAGATAAATCGCGCCCAAGAGAATTTCTGTGTTGTTCGACGTGTTCCGATGGCTTCTGTTACGTGTTCAGAGAGGCTCAAGTTTTAGCAAATCCTAAGTGACGCTGGAGAAAAAGTTTCAAAGTATCTCGAGACAGAAAAAATATTGGCCAGGATAACCGCAAAGACCGACAGACTTTGATCGAACAGAAAGAGACATCGCCACGTAGTAAGGTGTGGAGGAAGAGCGTGTTGCTATGAACTCTGATCTGAACACCAGAAACGTCGCAGAAAATTTTTTGCCGTAAATTCTGTCTGTGTGTTTAGCGAATGAGCCGTAAGCTACGCGATGGATTGCGTTCGGCGTTCAGAAAGGCAGGTTTTTAATCCTATATGACGCTTGTAATAAAGTTGTCAAAGTTACGACAAAACTAAAAACTAGACTTTTGCCGGATAATCGCGGAAAACTCCTTTCGGGACGATGCCTTTTAAGTGTAGGGCAACCCTGCAGGGTCGTCGAGAGCCTCTCAAACTCAACAACAACAAGAAACAGTTTTCGCTGTTGCAAAAAAAAAATTTAAGCGAGTTTATTTTGTATCAACCCGTCGCCCTCCCGCACTCGCCCCCCCCCTCCTCCCCTATAGTAGTACCGAACTCAGAAAAAAAATTTTGGAAGGACCCCAAAAAGTGCCGCCGATGACCACGATACCTCGAACAATCTAATTGCGGAAACAACTCCGGTCAAAACAGAATATGATTTTCTGAAAATACGAAAGAAAGGAAAGAAGATACGATAGAAATTAGCGCATCGTGTGCACATGCATTTCGGCACGCGGAAGTATCGCGACGGAAGTCGACGGTCGTTTCCGGCGGCCATTTTTTTGTTGATATTAGCCAGCACCTTTCGAATCGTTACAAGGGCGCGCGCTCGCTCGGCGCGCAGAGAGCTCTCCGCGTCGGTGTCTGTGAGAAGACAATGAGGAATTGCAGAAGGGTATTCAGGCCTCTTTTCCGATTTGTGTTCTCATACGGCTTGCTAGTTTGCAACTCGAACGGTCACCGTATGGGAATTAGCAAAGTCGTACGTCACAGATCGATTCGAGACATATTCTGTCATCAGAATTGAAAAAGACGTCATGCAGTGGTACCGGAAACGACCAACGACTGGCGCTCAAAACACTATCAACTGCCTAGCCCCGCAATCATCAAGTCTTTAAAACACACTGAGCGAATCTTCTCCATGAGTCTCGGAAGGACTGAAGTGCCAGCAGAATCAATCATGAAGCGAGGAGAGCGTGTTGAGATGTAAGGGTTTTCCTGCCACCCTGCGAAAATACCGAAATGCGACGCACAAACAAAATCCGCTTCGGAACGAGTCTCCACAACAGTACGCAAACCAATCAAACCGGCGCTGATTAAAGCCGGCGGGAGACGTCTGTGAGATATTTCGAACATGCATACCGAACGGCGAATGACGAGAATCTCTCAGCACAGTGGTTTTATGGTGGAAATAAAACGTCGGATACCCAAAATAAAGCCGATCGACTGCGGCGGTCCGCAGCCTCCTCAAAATCAAAAAACCATTCACGGAGAGGCGCTGAACCACAGAAGTTCATGTTCAGGGAATTCGAGTCGGCTGGCCGATTACGAACCATTCACTCTTAATGACGGAGGTAGATACCAATGGTTGATTCCTGAGCCAGTAAGTCATATGCTTGTCTCAAAGATTAAAGCCACATGCATGTCTAAGTACATGCCGTATTAAGGCGAAACCGAGCGAATGGCTCATTAAATCAGTTATGGTTCCTTGGATCGTACCTTACTACTTGGATAACCTGTGGCAATTCTAGAGCTAATACATGCAGCAGAGCTCCGACCTTCGGGACGAGCGCTTTTTATTAGACCAAAACCAATCGGCATTCGGTCCGTAAACTGTGGTGACTCTGTATAACTTTGGGCTGATCGCACGGGCCCGTCCCGGCGACGTATCTTTCAAGTGTCTGCCTTATCAACTTTCGATGGTAGGTTACGCGCCTACCATGGTCGTAACGGGTAACGGGGAATACAGGGTTCGATTCCTGGAGAGGGAGCCTGAGAAACGGCTACTCCACATCCAAGGAAGGCAGCAGGCGCGCAAATTACCCACATCCCAGAACGGGGAGGTAGTGACGAAAAATAACAATACGGGACTCTTTTGGAGACCCCGTAATTGGAATGAGTACACTCTCCTAAATCCATTTACCGAGGATCCATTTGGAGGGCGTAAAGTCTAGTGCCAGCCAGATCCGCAGTGAAATCAATTCTAAGCTCCACAATACGCGTATAATATACACCAGATGTTGAGCGGTTTAAAAGACTCCGTCGTTGGACATCCTCCCCCAGCATTCCACGACGGCGCGATCCTCACTTCACCAGGTTGGTTACTACTGCTTGATTTTCTGAACCGCCAGGCCGGTTTCTCTTGATAGATCTTCCACCGGTAGGCTTCTGTTTCTTGAGGTAGACCCGGCATATTTAACTTTGACAATAAACTTAGGAGTTGGTGGCGCTTCAAACGACCCACAGGCAGCGACGCTGAATTAATCGGTGCCATGCGAATAATTCGGAATAGGACCTCGGGTATTTTTTCTATTTATGTTGAGGTTTCTCGGAACACGAGGTAATGGATTTAAGAGGCGTCAGACGGGCGAGCGATTCTGTATTTGACGACAGCTCGAGGTCGAAATTCTTGGACCGTCGCAACGACACGATACTACACTGTCGTAAAGCAGTTTGCCATAGAATGTCTTCCATTAATCAAGCAACGAATGTTTAGAAGGGATCAGGAGATATTGCGAAGGCGATCTAGATACCGCCCCTAGTTCTAACCATAAACGATAGCCAGCAGCGAATCAAGGCCTGTGGTTCCTACAATGCACACGTGCCGGGCTAGCTTCGTGAGAAACCACCCCCGCAAGCCTTCTTGGGTTACGGTTCCGGGGCGAAGTCATGGTTGCAACAGCTGAAAACTTAAAGGAATTGACGGAAAGCGAGCACCACCAAGCGAATGGACGCTCTGCCAGGCTTAATTTGACTCAACCGGGGCCCGAACCATTACCCTCTGGCCCGGCGACCACAGGAAGGCTTAATTCGACAGGATTAGAGCTACACTTTTCCATTGTGAATTCTAGTGCGAGCTGAGTGGTGCATGGCCGGTCTTCAGGAACTATGGTAGTGAGCGATTTGTACCTGGTTAATTCCGTATACACCGAACAGCAGACTCTAGCCCATACTAACTAGACGTCCGGTCCACTTGGCCGGGAATAGTCTATTTAGTAAGGCTAGAAAAGTTCGTTCGTTATCTCGGAATTAACCAGACACAATCGCTCACTCCAAACTCAAGAACGGCCATGCACTCACACCCACAGAATCAAGAAAGAGCTCCTTAATTGTCAATCCTTCCTCGTGTCCGGAGGCGGGTAATGGGGTAAAAGGTTAAGTTTTCCCCGTGTTTGGTTTTGAGTCAAATTAAGCCTAGCAAAAGGAAGTCGCCTTCACCCATTCCTAGGGAGCCCATGGACCCGTGTTAATGGTTTTATTGTCTTTATTTCATCATTATATTCCTTATTATATATGGCGATTCCATGTATCAAAAGTCAACCTTCCTTTTTTTTTTAAAGGTATTTTCAGCTTTTGCGCAACCATACTTCCTAACCAACCGGACCATAACATCGCTTCATTGGTTTTGGTCTTCACCTCGGAATATAAAGACCGGAAAAAGAGACCCGGCGTGTCTTCTTGCGACCGTATACCGTATTTTTATGTTATATTCCACCCAAAGCAAAGATATGCATACTTCGAGCGTGAATTTCTACTTTATGTTGTATTTTCACTTTTTATAGATATCATTGTCATCTTTTTCCTGAACGGAAACACCTCAGCAGGAGAAATCGCTTAGGATCATCTGGATAAAGTCTTTATGGGGATAGAAACTAGGGCGGTGTAATCTGATCCTGCACTTCGAACCTCTAACTTTTCGTTTTGATTAATGGAAACATTCTTGGCAAATGCTTTCAGAGTAGAGTAGAAGTAGCTTCCGATCTTATCGCGACGGTTCCGAGATATTTCACCTCTAGTCGTCATCGCAATCGAATGCCCACCCGTTGTCCTCTTACTCATTACCTTCGTACTCTTATCAGTGTTCCGAAAACCAACTAAATAGAACGATGGTCCCTAATTCACTATTATTCCATGGCACCATATATCTCACACGGACGTCCGCGCCATGTCTTTGAGCACTATAATTTTTTCAATGTAAATTGCGCGAACAACCCTCAAGAAACGAGGTTTAGTGAAGATCATCTCAAGAGAACCGGCTGGGTCTGTTCAAGAAACAAGCCTAGCTAAACCACACAGAGTAAACCACCGCGTAAGTAGAGACCGCCCGTCTGGAACTGAGATCACAACTACGAGCTTTTGAACCGCAAACCAACTTTAATTTACGCAATTCGGAGCTAGAATTTCGCGGACCTGCCTGGCAATATAGACTTGCCCTCACTCATGGGATCCTCGTTACAGGATTTAGAGTGTAAAACATTCCAATTTACGGCTAGGTACTCAAAAGACGTCCCGTATTAGTTTTTTTTCGTCACTACTCCCGTTCCTGGGATCTGTGGGGTATTAATTTGCGCGCTGCTGCTTAATTTGGCGTGTGGTAGCCGTTTCTCAGGCTCCACTCCCTACCGCGATAAATCGAACCTCCTGAATTCCTCCGGTTTACCCTCGTTTAACGGACCCTATGGTAGGGAGTACGTAACCTACCACTCGAAGTCTGATTACAGGCAGACAGACACTTTGAAAGCTAACCGTCGCGAGGACGGGCCAGTGCGATACTAAGCCCAAAGTTATACAGAGTTCACACTCAAGTTTACGGCACCGAAAGTAACCGGATTGGTTTTGTCTATAATAAAAAGCGCTCGTATCCCCGAAGTCGATCTCAGACTGCATGTATCATCTCTAGAATTGCACCAGTTATCCAAGTACTTAGTTGTAAATGAGTCACAGTAAGTTAAGGTAACGATTCAATCGATGGTTAATGTTTCCGATTTCCAAGGAAACCTCATAACTGATTTAATGAGCCAATTCGCACAGGAGTTTTCCTTTTTTTTTTGTTTTATATTCGCCACTATTAAGACTCGGGCATGTACTTCCTAGAACCTTGCCATGACTTAAATTTCTTTGAGACAAGCACTTTCGATACTGGCAAGGAAAATCAACCAGGCTCATCTTATCACGTCAAAGAAGAAGGTTCGAAATCGCAGCCGACTTTCGAATCCGAACACTCGTGGACAGCGCCTCTCCTAGAAGGAGAGGCGGCGGACCCACGCAGCGGAACGGCGGGATCCCAGTTTTAATCACAACGTGCTCGAGAGATTTCGTCATCGCGTCTCTCGGTAGCCAGTCGAATATCACGTACCAAGTCCTCCCGCCGGACATCTCAGCGCCAGGAAGGGGCGGGTTTGCCACGTAAGTGGGTACGAGGGTTTGTGCGTCGGGGGCCCGCGCATGTGAAGAAAACCTTCATTCAACACGCTCCCTTCAGAGCTGCGGCACTCAGTCCGAAGCACTCAGAGATCTGGAAGATTCGCCGTTGGATAGGGACCCTGAGGATTGCGCGGAGTCAGGGCAGGAGTGGAGCTCGCCAGTCTGGGCGCCGGACAATCAATTCATTCTTACAATCGTGACAGAACGCTCTCCTCGATCAGACTTGTCGACGACTTGCAATTCACATACGGTGAACGTTAGTTGAAAACTGACAACAAAAGCGTCATGAGAAAAACAATCGGGCAAAGATGGGCCCGACAGAAAAAAAAAAAAATAAAAACAATTAACCCAAATAACTTCATTTGTCTTTTATTCCACCTTCACTCACAGCAGAACAAACCACAATAAGCAACTCCAAATATTTCAATATGTTAAGCGCGGAAAGGAGTGCCATCCAACCACAATAAATGGCCGCCAGGAGGAATCGACACGATAGCGACTACGCCGTCCAGCAGCCGATATGATAACTTCTCGGTTGAGTGGTTAATTCTATATGCACAAGCCCATATATAGTCCACACGCGATGCGCCACAAAAAAAATGATATCTCATCCTTAATCCTCGAAAATCAATATGCTGTTTTGAACCGGCAAGTTCTTCCGCATATAATTTGTCGACGAGGTATCGTCTGCGTTCTCGCTATGTCTTGTTCGCTCTTCTCCAATATTTTGTCATTTCGTACGTTACTACTATATTTGAAGTCTCTTTTGAATTAATATATAAACATCGACGTCTCAGAATGATCTCTGTTGTCAGCACCGTTTTTGGCTGTTTAGAGGGCATACGCGCTTCGACCCCGACCGCCACTTCCTCTACAACTTAAAAGGACAAATCAGTTTCTACGGTCGCACTGAACGTTCAGCGATTTATCCGGCTCCAAAGTTTTTTTTATGTTTCCGTTACACTGTTTGAATGAAACTTTTTAGAACAGCGGTCCTAAACGTAGGATTTCAATATCCTCTGCCTTCTGTACACGAAAACTCGCAATTACCATCGTGAGTCCAACGCTAACTACAGCAGAGAATCTTACGCCAACATTGAGATTTTTTTCGCACAGTTCTGGTTATGTGATCAGGAGCGAGTTCGTATGCCATGTCAGAAGCAGCAGATCACTTCACCCTACACCAATTTAAACTACGGCATCTCGTTCGATACAGCGTTTCGCGGTCTGGTTCATCCATGGCAATTCATTTTTTTTTTCGGATACTTTGGGAAGACTTTCTCCCAAGCCGTCATAAGGATTTTAAAACTTGCCCTAATGTATCCCTGAACACGATCAGAAGCCATACGTCGGAACACGAGCTGAAACACACAGAAATTCTGTCTTGGAAAGATTCTTTTGCGCGCGTTCCTCGGTGTTGTTCACATACGGCTCTTAATAAACTTAAAGCCCGCTCTATCCCTTACAATCTCTAAAAGGGCAAGTTTCCAGGAAGAGCGCAGAGTTTAAAACGGTTTAAGTAGATCCGCTCGCTGTATTTGAATTTTCAATGACGGATCTCGCTCCAGCATGCGTTATAGTCTGTAGTTTGATTGCTGCTGCAGCGAAACTCACCCTTTGACGTGAGTAACACCCTAAATGTAAGGTGCTAGAGAGTCTAGAGTACTCTCACATATACATTTCAATCATAATAATCGCTCAAATGTGTCAAAGTATACAATTTTTATTAAGTCGGTCTCGGCCCCAGGCGGTATTGCTCGCGAACGTCTAGATTGCGCGTGCTAGCCAGCGCACACGTCTAGTGCATGTGAGTAACAATCGAATTGCAACAGTCACAGAGTTAGAATGTCGCACTATGTCTCGCAATAAATATGTCCTGTAGAAATTTTTTTATAGCACGGTGCGGTCACCGCAGCGGCTATTCGAAAAAACTAGGCTGATTTGCGCTGCAGCGCACCACCTGTATGTGACGTAAGCATCTAAGATGAAGTCAGAGTTATTATTTCTCCATGCTACAAATAGTGCGGTCAGCTATAAAATTTTTTGGATAGAGCGGTTTTTCGCTGGCTCACAGCGCGTGATCGAAAGTTGATGCGCTTGCTCACTAGCGCCGACTATGTCGTGAATTTCTCAGATTCTGATTTATCTTTCTTTATTTTTTCTGAGACTAAGTGAGTAACAGACCTAAGAATGATAGGTCAGTGTATTATTCGTGCCATGCTTTCAAATGTGTCCAGTATAAAATTTTTTTAGCGGGATTCGGCAGCCCTCGGTCGGTATCGAAGTTTTATCTCGAAGTTTGATGCGCATGCATGCGTCACTACCCTAAGCATGTGTGATAACCTCCTATAATGTTTAAAGTGCAGAGTATATTCTCTCCATGCTCAGCTATATCATCGTCCAGTAGGAAAATTTTTTTTGAGCGGCTCGGCCACCAGCCGGATATTATCGAAGTTGATGATTGCGCTCGTCAGCGTCACCTAGTAGCCTCCCCCCAGAGATTCTGTACGCTCACCATTCTGTTAAATGAGAAGTCAGAGTTATTTATTACATCCATGCTCTCAATTGTGTGTCACAGTGATAAAATTTTTTATAGCGGTCGGCCACTAGCGGTATTCTGGAAGATTGTATGCGCAGCGCTGGCACGCGTCAGCGCCATCATAGTGTAGTGAGTAACACCTAAATGACCAGTCAGAGTGTATTTCTCCTTGCCTCTATACGGTATGGCTCAGTAATAAAATTTTTATAGCGGATCTGGCCACCACTCCGCGTTATTCGAGAAGGTGCTGATGCGCTGCAGCGCGCTACCTCTAGGGTGTGATTAAGATTCAAAAAGATGAACAGAAGATGTAATGTTTCTTTCTCGCTTCTGTCAACATGTGCGCAATATATTAATAAAATTCTTTGTAGGCCGATCGGTTCTAAACGGTCATAGACAGTTTAGCGCTGGTGCACGCGCCGTCTAGCGCTTCGAGTTTGAAGCAGAACGGCTAATCTAAAACTATCGTACGTCCTCAAATGTCCATGCGTACTAATTTCATCACAATAAACGGTATTTTCACTCAGCTTAAGTAGGTTCCAACTGAAGATAGTAACCGAACGCTTCTTGAAGCGCCACCATGCGGCAATTTATGGTCAAACGGAATGCGTAAAAAATTTCTCCCAGTGTTTAAATATCCCCTAGGAGAAATTTTCGTCTATCGATAGATCCAACCGGCTCTGTGTCAACAAGCGAGCACGGTTCTTTGTTGAACAGAATTAACGACGCTCTGCAAGCGCCCTAAGAGAGGAAAAATGGGATAGTGTGAGAAAAATATTTCTTCCGTGTTCAATATCAAGCGCAAACAAATTTTCGTCAAAAATCGCTTGACGATATTTCGTAGCATGACATATTGAACGAATAAATCGACGCTTCTTGCAAGCGCCGCCAAGAGGAAATGGATAGGTGAAAATATTCTCACCGTTCCAATATCCAAGCGCCACAAATTTTCGTCAAAATACCCTCGAACCGTATTTTCGTGCACAGCAGTTGAACGGAACTAGAAATCTTCGTTTCGCTAGCGCATACACTAGCTTTCAAGTTACATCTAAAAATCGTGATAGCGCAAGAAAAGGCTTCTCCGTTGCGCAAATATCCGTATCGTACAAATTTTCATCGGAATTCTGTTTGAACGGTATTTCCACAGCATAGCGGTTTTCCGAAGGTAATATGAACCTACGCTTCTTCAGCGTCCTTGCAAGGCAATTTATTGGCAATATGGATTATTTGCAGTAATAAATTATTCTCCGTGTTTAAATATTCAGGTACGAATTTTCGTTCGTCCAGCCGCACGCTTGGAACAGGGGTTCAAATATTTGAACAGAATCGGAGTCATGCTAGGGCCTCTGTGGAAAAGAATTAAGAACGTGTCGTGACGACTCTGCAGCGCCCGCGTAGTGAAAAATGGATTCGGTGACCGTTGGTTGTACGTGTGTCCAATATCATCCAAGCGCGCTACTCAAATTTTTCGTTTCTCAATTCCCTTCGTCACGGTATTTGTTGCTGTACGCAGCACGCCAGCGTAGAACGGGAATAGGAACATCGTTCGTTCTGCAGCGCCTCCTTGCGGTCAACTAGTTACTATGAAAATCCGGACTTAGCGCAAAAAAAGCGTTCTCCGATGACGCACCAATTATACTGTCTGTAACCAATTTTCTTATCGGGAAGTCTGTTTGAACACGTTATTTTCACATCAAAAAACAAAAGGTGTCCCGAACGGTATTTTTCACAGCGAAGACAGGTCTCGACGGAATATAGAAACCCGACGGTTCTTTCAGCGCCAGAACCTCTTGCGGAACTAGTTGATGGCGCGAAAGATGTGAGATTGCGTTAAATAAATTATATATGTCTCCGTTGTTCAAATATCCCTTGTACCAATTTTCCGTTCAATGACTAGAATATTAGAACTGGTTATTCTCCCCAGCGGAACGGGGGGCGACGCTGGTGATTTTGAAACCAGAATTCGACCGTATTTCTGGCAAGCGCCACACTAGCTGGCTGAGGCTAGAGGAAATTGGATGTAGTGTTTAAAAATAGTGTCCGTGGCGTGTCTCATCATTCTCCCTAGGCGCGCTACAAATTTTTCTCGTCAAGATCGCTTATTTGAACGGTGTATTTCGTCGTAGTCACGCAGTTGAACGGAATAGAAGTACGACATTCTCTGCTAGCGCATATCTAGCGCGTCATGTCACAGAAAAAAAACGGAGAGAATAGTGCTAAAAGTAGTGTACGTTACTGTCAAAATATCCATGTGTCTGTAGAACCTAGTTTTCCACTCACAGCAATCGGTCCGAGTCGATCGGATATCTAGAATTTCGATGATGCTAACTTCAGCGCCACTCCTTGCACGGCACAATGTTATGGCCTCAACATTTGGATTGCTCGTAAAAAACCTATTCTCTGTTGCTTTCGACATTATACCCTTCTGTACCATTTCTTGTCTCGATGAATATAGGAGTAGAACGGTTTTCTTCTCTGAGCGAGCGTGTTGAAAGAGAGATTGCATTCGACTTTCTGCAAGTCGTCGCAAACTAGCGGTTTCATCTGAGTTCCTACGTAGGAAACTGCGATACTTGTGTAAAACTAAATATTCATACCGGGTTCAAGTATACCATGCCGCTCACATATTTTCGTCGCTGTCAAAAATTGCCTCTTCCTCAGACGGTCCATTTTGTCTCATTAGCACGCACGCAGTTAAACTTGACAGGTTGAACCAAACGTCCACCATTTTTCTCGGGGCCAGTCTGCCCATTTTCTCAGGGACGTTTTTCAAATTGTCCCCAGAATGTAAAAATGGAACTGGGGACAATTTTTTAATTATTGCATTGTTTTTCAATTAAATTGCTGTTAATTATTGCATTAATTATAAATGTCCCCAGTTTTGTTGCCAGAATCGGGTACATGTCCCCGATTTCGTGACTAACAAAAATCTGGTTCACCTTAAGTTAAAAACAGAATATGAAAGGTCGAGCTTTCTGGCAGACGCGATCTAGCATCTAAGTTACAGAAAAAACCGGAAGAAAAGTGTAAAAGTATTGTACGTCCTCAGATATCCATGAGAGTGTAGTTAATTCTTCACAGCAAGCGGTCCGAACGGAATTGAATTCGATGCTTGCCTTCAGCGCCACCTTGCGGCAACAGTTCTAGCGGCAAAATGGTTGTGTTAAAAAAAATTCTCTCCGTGTTCAAAATATCGCCACCGTACCAATTTTCGTCAAAGCATAGAGATCACGAAGCGGGTTTTTTTTTTTCATAGCGAGCGGCATCATCTGAATTAGAACCGAATTCGACGTTCCTTTCAGAACAAGCACCAGTCTAGCGTGCGAGGGCGAGCTAGAGGGAAATGTTATAGCATAAAAATCTCTCTCCTTGACGGAAGAATTGAGTATACCAAATTTCATGGTGTTCGGTCAATAATCCTCCTTAACCATTTCGAGACCTTATTTTCTGTTTCTAAACTTTCGAACATGAAAAATAATCATAATAATATCCATTGTAAATGTTTATGGTAATGACGTAAATAAAATAACTAGCCTCTACCATTGAGAAATTTTGTGCCATACTAAAATTTATATTCTTCACTCCCCTTATCACAGACCATGTATGCATATAATGTGAAAAGTTGCAGTTAGTACGTAACCCCCTCCATGATAAAATTTATGGGATACCGCCACTGATGTTTGGCAAACAGTTTTGCCAGCACATTTTGAAGCAAAAATTGTTTCGTCAAAATGACCGCCGGGATTTGTACGTAACTACTAATGAGAATTAGTTGAAGATTTTGTAATTTTTTGAATTGACTCATACGCTTAATCACTGAATCAATCATTCACTCATAACGATTCCGGACAACCAACTAGAAGATAAAACTTAAACTGCTACTGCCCATTACTCGTCATTACTAGAGACAAAAAAAAAAATGCGAAAAGAACATACTGCACAGTTTGTGCCTATCCGCTTCAAGTATATCGCATCAAAATTACGTATATAAAAATGTAGAAAAGAAGTCTGCGACTCACTTTAAAAATCTCCAAAATCTACCCATTTTCCCTATTTTTAAAGTTTTTTTTATTCGTTTTTTTCAGCACCATTTTATTTCCGAAAGTTAAATTAAAAAAAAAAAAAAAAAAAAAAAAAAAGGTGTATTGTTTGCTCGACAACGCGCTGTTTCAGTTCGAGTGAAGCTGTTTCGAGTGACAATGACATCATACTCTCCAATCATGGTTTACAGGCTTTGAAGAGAAAACTGAGATTCCAATTCGTTTTAAAATTGTTTTTCCAGATAACGTCAGTCGTTTAACTTTTTTTCGACAGATTTCGGTTTGCATTTAACCCCCTCTTGTATTGATGCTTCAAGCAGACGATCATTTTTTAATGAAAAAAAAAGTTTAAACGACGTTATCTGGAAAAAAACGACTCCTAAGTGTTTTAACCCTTCAAATTCTGGATTTCCTATCATTATGAAGCAGAATTCGTATTGTGTTGGATTGTTCACCCACTAATAAGGAAATTGAGGTCGGTTTAGCCGGTGCTGAAACAGGTTAGCTTTACCCCCACTGATTCTTCTCCGACGCGCTGGTCTGGGTTCCGATCACTGCTTCCTCTAGTGGGATCGCGGGTAGAGGTTTACCGTTAAAAAGGAAATAATTTCAACAGACAAAACCCTTTAGAAGATTAAAAATCAAAATATCATCTACACTGCTTTTACGATCTTCTTGTACTTTTTTCATAAATATGTAGAAAGAAATCTGCACTACATTTAAAGAATAAAAATCTACTCGTTCCCTAATTTTTAGAGAGATTTTTCTGGTACTTTCCGATCCATTTTATTTCCGAGAGTAATAAAGTGTTGTCGTTTGAAGTGACATAAGTCACTGTCATCAGGCTTTGAAGGGACAATTGCAATCCCAAATCGTCTGAAATAGTTTTTCCTAGATTACACAGTATTATTTTATTTCAGTTATTTTTACAGCCTTTATTTACCCTCTCTCTTTCTTTCTTTTCAGGAATCTCGTGAAGCTACATTCAGGCTGCTCTCCGTGCTCCGCGATGATGTTCACCAAGCTAAGCCACGGTCTCCGCCAAGAGATCGCTGAATTTTCTAGAAGAGAACAAAATATCAGCGTAGGAGATGAGAACTGTCAGCTGAGAAAGGATGGCCGTTACATTACGGCTCAATTAAATGCAATACGAAAAGTGAGTCTTTAGAAGGTTGCTAATACAAAATTATTAAATAATTAAACATTACACATATCAACACTTAAAACCATATTTATTTTAAAACTTCTACGAATTTATGTTACAACACTGAAACGATAAAGAATTAAGCATGCCACATTTGGTCGGTCGCTGGAGCTAAAGCCATCCTACATGCACACCAACTGCGAGTGCAATAGCGTAATCCTCTTCCTTCAGCAGCGTCGAGCCAGGTGCCAAAGTATTTTCCTGCGCGCGGTTGACAGTTATCGCCTTCCGCGCCGTAACGCTGCTAGTTTCCGGATGCAGGAGATTACTGCGGGTCAGACCCCCAACAGAACATCTGTTGTTTATTGCCTTATACTTGAAGCCAAAATGTGCCAAATACTGCTGTTATTATACGACTAGAAGTCGGTTGTGAAGCAATTACAACCAGCGCTCTTCTGAAATCGTGAAAAAACTTTCCCATTCCAAAGATTTCGTTTTCTTGTACATAGATATTCTTTATGTCTACACAGACAATTTCTTTGCTTCGCTTGATTTTCCGCTTATAAGATACTTGATTTATTTGTGAAAAGAGAGAAATTAAACTGCATAAATCTAGAAAAACAATTTTTAAAGCCTCTATATAAAAAAAAAAACTTGGCAGTTCGAGCCTCGTCAGGGGTAGATCCCCCTGAAACCCCACAAATTTTTTTAGTTTCATTATTGCCATATATTAAAACGATATTAATTGACTTTGTCATTTTTATCGCTCATCTTTTGCGTATTTTGCCTGGTAACCCTATGTTGGAATTTTAATGAATGTAACCTATTTAGGGAAAATACATGTGATGCATATTCTATAGCTTACCAAAATATTTGTAACAATAGATTTAAAGCTGTTTGTGAACTAATAGTATTTAAATGCATGTAAAATATTATGTCTGCATTTTTTTCAATTAAAAGGGTGATGAGAGATAAAATGACATTCATTAATAGCGCCAGTCTTATCTCTTTTCTTTTTGTAAAAGGTGCTGCAAGAGAGAGGGTGATGTAATTTAAAATTTTTTTAAAAGTGTCTGTTTTATGTAGTGTCTGAAGTATTTATTACTGAAACGTGAACCCTAAAAAAACAGCATTAAGTGGAAAATGAGGACATTTTTCAAAGTGAGAAGTTTCACTGAAACGGTGAAACTTTTCACTTTTTGGATAGCGAATGCCGCTGACATAATATTTTTTTGTGTCATTATATTGCAATGATCTCATGTTAAGTACATATGATGCAAACTTTAAGTCAAGATTAAAATAATTTTTTCTTTTTCTAGAGTTCCACATCCCTGGAATTAATTTCGAATTACACATGTGAGGAAAATATTTCCGTTTTCTTACTGTTTCAGAAGAATGGGCGGGTCACGCAGCTAGTGTAATCATCATATAAGGTAAAAAAGCTATTTTAAAATTTAAATTTATGTTCCATTACATGTATTTTTTAAATTTTTTATAACTGAATTTGTAACTTATTTTGATAGCTGATATTGTAACTAAGCTATTGTAATCATGGGCGTAGCCAGAAATTTTTCATAGGGAGGGTTACGGCTACTACAACTCATATATATGTACACGTGTGTTTGATAATGTAACAAAGAATATAACATTTTGTATGCCCAAAAAATTCATCATGAGGGTTATGACACACCCCCCCAAAAAAACCCTAATGAATCAATTTATAACTGGTTTTGATAGCCGACACTCTAACTATGCTAATGTAATCATAAAACGTGCAAATTTATTAGGCAATTTGGAGTGTTTAGGCTGATTTTATTTTTTACCAACTATGCGAAAAATTCGAGCTGGGAATATCGAACCCACGACTGAAGCATTCCTGGGTTAGAGGCTCAATGCGGCGTGGGTTCGAGGCATGCATTGAGTCGTGTGTGTTCGAGACTCAATGCGGCAGTCCCAAAAATTCCAGAGCTAGGAATCGAACCCATGTATGCCGCATAACGTGCTGAGGTGCTGCTTTACGACTGAGCTACTCTGGGACGATTCCCAGATGAAATTTCTCGCATTAGAACCGTTGACATTTATATCATCTTCCTCTGCAAACCACAGATGGAACAGATGAAACAATTAATTCGTGACAACTCCGTTACGCTGCGGAAATTTATACATATTTTAGAAAGTGTTTCTATCAACCTTTCAAGTTATTAGGCAATATCGAGTGTTTAGGCTGATTTTATTTTTTACCATCTATGCGAAAAATTCCACAACTGGGAATCGGAACACACGACTGCCACATTCGTGGGTTAGTGGCTCAATGCGGCCTGGGTTCGAGGCATGCATTGAGTCGTGGGTTCGCGAGGCTCAATGCGGCAGTCTAAAAATTCCAGAGCTGATGCAAAATCGTTTAAAAGCAAAAAGTTTCCATGCGTTTCCAGAAAAGATTTAATCCAAAACAAAAGGCACACATGGGATCAAAGTATCATCACTTAATTAATTCTTGAATGGCAGACAAACATTAAAATTTAATGTACAATGTAAACAGTTTTTACCATATTAAATGTTATTCATTTTTTAGAAGAACGCATGAACATGTTGAGTTTTTTTTTTTTTTTTTTTTTTTCCACTGGAATTTAGATTTTGATGAGTGATGTGTGGATGTAATTTTTTGTCCTTAGCCGTACCCCCCATTAAAATTTAATGTACAATGTAAACAGTTTTACCATATTAAATGTTATTCATTTTTAGAAGAAACGCATGAACATTGTTGATTGTTTTTTTTTTTTTTTTTTTTTTTTTTCCACTGGAATTTAAATTTTGATGAGTGATGTGTGGATGTATTTTTTGTCCTTAGCCGTCCTCAACCTTTCAAGTTATTAGGCAATATCGAGTGTTTAGGCTGATTTTATTTTTTACCATCTATGCGAAAAATTCCACAGCTGGGAATCGAACACACGACTGCCACAATTCGTGGGTTAGTGGCTCATTGCGGCCTGGGTTCGATGCATGCATTGAGTCGTGGGTTCGAGGCTCAATGCGGCAGTCTAAAAATTCCAGAGCTGATGCAAAATCGTTTAAAAGCAAAAAAGTTTCCAGAAGAGATTTAATCCAAAAGAAAGGCACACACGGATCAAAGTATCATCACTTAATTAATTCTTGAATGGCAGACAAACATTAAAAATTTAATGTACAATGTAAACAGTTTTACCATATTAAATGTTATTCATTTTTTAGAAGAACGCCATGAACATTGTTGAGTTTTTTTTTTTTTTTTTTTCCACTGGAATTTAAATTTTCATGAGTGATGTGTGGATGTATTTTTTGTCCTTAGCCGTCCTCAACCTTTCAAGTTATTAGGCAATATCGAGTGTTTAGGCTGATTTTATTTTTTTACCATCTATGCGAAAAATTCCACAGCTGGGAATCGAACACACGACGGCCACATTCGTGGGTTAGTGGCTCAATGCGGCCTGGGTTTGAGGCATGCATTGAGTCGTGGGTTCGAGGCTCAATGCGGCAGTCTAAAAATTCCAGAGCTGATGCAAAATCGTTTAAAAGCAAAAGTTTCCACGCGTTTCCAGAAGAGATTTAATCCAAAACAAAAGGCACACACGGGATCAAAGTATCATCACTTAATTAATTCTTGAATGGCAGACAAACATTAAAATTTAATGTACAATGTAAACAGTTTTACCATATTAAATGTTATTCATTTTTAGCAGAACGCATGAACATTGTTTTTTTTTTTTTTTTTTTTTTAATTTAGATTTTGATGAGTGATGTGTGGATGTATTTTTTGTCCTTAGCCGTACCCCCATTAAAATTTAATGTACATTAAAATTTAATGTGCAATGTAAACAGTTTTATCATATTAAATGTTATTCATTTTTGGAAGAACGCATGAACATTGTTGAGTTTTTTTTTTTTTTTTTATTTTTTTTTTTTTTTTTTTTTTTCCACTGGAATTTAAATTTTGATGTGTGATGTGTGGGTGTATTTTTTGTCCTTAGCCGTACCCCCCCCCCCTCCCCCCCCCGCCCCCCCCCAACCCCCCCCCTGCCTCACTCGGCAGAAGGCAGATTCGAACGCAAGACTGCCAGTTCTCGAGCCGCATGCTCTACCGACTGTACAAGCGTGAATCAACAGAAAATCGTTCATATTCGAAGTGTACTCTTTGAAATGGAGACTAAGAAAATTTTATCGCAGACTGGTTAGCACTGCTTTTAATGAATTTTAGTTAATTTTTTTCCTTAAGCCAATTTAATAAAAAGTAAATGAAAAAAGAATGTGCGAGTGTTTTTTCTGCGCTTGGGGATGGTGGGAGACGAAACGAAGGTAACTACTGGGATGCTCGAGTTATTTTATTTTATTTCTCGGAGTTTGCAAGGCATCGATGCTCACTCTACTGACTGTGAATGGTGCCATTAATTTAAATTGTCAAAATGAATGAATTTCACATTTCCGAGGAGATGAGTGATTGATATGTATGAACGTTGTCGAGTTTCTGATGATTGTTTTCCCTGTATTAATAGGTTTTGGTTTAGTATACCCATGGCAAGGGTAAATTTTAATCTTTTGTGTTTTAAAGAATTATTCTAATAATCAAAGTAATAATCACGGGATCCAGGGGGGGGCACATGCACTGGGTATGGAGCCCCCCGCCCCTCACCCCTTATGCCATGCCTCTGCGAACATCCCCCACTTCGACTTGTTTTTTTTCCCTCCGGAGGACGGTGGTTTTGACGAGTGGCATGTGAACGCTTGCTTTTAGAATTGCCTGACATTAGTGCGCCGGTGTTTTTTCTGCGCTTGGGGATGGTGCGAGACGAAAGGAAGGTAACTATACTCGTATGTTCGCGTTATTTTATTTCTCGGAGTTTGCAAGGCAGCGAAGCTCACTCTGCTGACTGTCAATGGTTCCGTGAATTTAAATTGTCGAGATGAATGAATTTCGCATTTCTGAGGGGATGAGTGATCGAACACGTATGAACGTTGTCGAGTTTCTGATGATTGTTTTCCCCTTTGGTTTAGTATACCCATGGCAAGGGTAAATTTTAATCTTTTGTGTTTTAACGAATTATTCTAATAATCAAAGTAGGCAGCAGCAGGGGATCCAGGGGGGGGCACATGCCTGGGTATTGGAGCCCCCCCCCTTATGCCATGCCTCTGCGAACATCCCCCACTTCCGACTTGTTTTTTTTTCCCTCCGGAGGACGGTGGTTTTCACGAGTGGCATGTGAACGCTTGCTTTTAGAATTGCCTGACATTAGTGCGCCGGTGTTTTTTCTGCGCTTGGGGATTGTGCGAGACGAAAGGAAGGTAACTATACTCGTATGTTCGCGTTATTTTATTTCTCGGAGTTTGCAAGGCAGCGAAGCTCACTCTGCTGACTGTGAACGGTTCCGTGAATTTAAATTGTCGAGATGAATGAATTTCGCATTTCTGAGGGGATGAGTGATCGACACGTATTAACGTTGTCGAGTTTCTGATGATTGTTTTCCCTTTGGTTTAGTATACCCATGGCAAGGGTAAATTTTAATCTTTTGTGTTTTAACGAATTATTCTAATAATCAAAGTAGGCAGCAGCAGGGGATCCAGGGGGGGCACATGCCTGGGTATTGGAGCCCCCCCCCTTATGCCATGCCTCTGCAAACATCCCCCACTTCCGACTTGTTTTTTTTTTCCCTCCGGAGGACGGTGGTTTTCACGAGTGGCATGTGAACGCTTGCTTTTAGAATTGCCTGACATTAGTGCGCCGGTGTTTTTTCTGCGCTTGGGGATGGTGCGAGACGAAAGGAAGGTAACTATACTCGTATGTTTGCGTTATTTTATTTCTCGGAGTTTGCAAGGCAGCGAAGCTCACTCTGCTGACTGTGAACGGTTCCGTGAATTTAAATTGTCGAGATGAATGAATTTCGCATTTCTGAGGGGATGAGTGATCGACACGTATGAACGTTGTCGAGTTTCTGATGATTGTTTTCCCTTTGGTTTAGTATACCCATGGCAAGGGTAAATTTTAATCTTTTGTGTTTTAACGAATTATTCTAATAATCAAATTAGGCAGCAGCAGGGGATCCAGGGGGGGGCACATGCCTGGGTATGGGAGCCCCCCCCTTACGCCATGCCACTGCGAACATCCCCCACTTCCGACTTGTTTTTTTTTTTCCCTCCGGAGGACGGTGGTTTTGACGAGTGGCATGTGAACGCTTGCTTTTAGAATTGCCTGACATTAGTGCGCCGGTGTTTTTTCTGCGCTTGGGGATGGTGCGAGACGAAAGGAAGGTAACTATACTCGTATGTTCGCGTTATTTTATTTCTCGGAGTTTGCAAGGCAGCGAAGCTCACTCTGCTGACTGTCAATGGTTCGGTGAATTTAAATTGTCGAGATGAATGAATTTCGCATTTCTGAGGGGATGAGTGATCGACACGTATGAACGTTGTCGAGTTTCTGATGATTGTTTTCCCTTTGGTTTAGTATACCCATGGCAAGGGTAAATTTTAATCTTTTGTGTTTAAACGAATTATTCTAGTAATCAAAGTGTGGGGGGAGCAAGCAAATATCTTTGGAAGGTATCTTGAGCTTTCGAAGGTTTTCTTTGAATAATATTTCCTTCTTTTCAATAACATTCATACTACATTTCATTATCTGCCCCGTATGCGAGAATAATTTGTATTTGTTCGTGCCATGAGTTTTGGAAGGTTTTCTTCCAGAGACATTTGCCATTTTAAAACTGTGTTTATATTGTATATTAAATTTTAATGTATGCCATCTAAGAATGCATTGTGTGATAATTCAGAAATCATTACGTGATAATGTTTTGTTTCGGTGAGTGAGTTGCGTTTTGGAAGGTTTTCTTCGAATAACATTTAATATGGCAAGCTGTTCAAATTGTATACTAAAGTTTAATGTTTGTGCGCTTCGAAACCGACAGTTCGATTGCCGCTGCAGGCCGTTCAAGAGGGTGGGAGAATTGGGGGTGGGCGAGGAAATATCTTTGGAAGGTTTTCTTCCAGAGACATTTGCCATTTTAAAACTGTGTTTAAATTGTATATTAGCCATCCTCTTGAGCTTTCGAAGGTTTTCTTTGAATAATATTTCCTTCTTTTCAATAACATTCATACTACATTTCATTATCTGCCCCGTATGCGAGAATAATTTGTATTTGTTCGTGCCATGAGTTTTGGAAGGTTTTCTTCCAGAGACATTTGCCATTTTAAAACTGTGTTTATATTGTATATTAAATTTTAATGTATGCCATCTAAGAATGCATTGTGTGATAATTCAGAAATCATTACGTGATAATGTTTTGTTTCGGTGAGTGAGTTGCGTTTTGGAAGGTTTTCTTCGAATAACATTTAATATGGCAAGCTGTTCAAATTGTATACTAAAGTTTAATGTTTGTGCGCTTCGAAACCGACAGTTCGATTGCCGCTGCAGGCCGTTCAAGAGGGTGGGAGAATTGGGGGTGGGCGAGGAAATATCTTTGGAAGGTTTTCTTCCAGAGACATTTGCCATTTTAAAACTGTGTTTAAATTGTATATTAGCCATCCTCTTGAGCTTTCGAAGGTTTTCTTTGAATAATATTTCCTTCTTTTCAATAACATTCATACTACATTTCATTATCTGCCCCGTATGCGAGAATAATTTGTATTTGTTCGTGCCATGAGTTTTGGAAGGTTTTCTTCCAGAGACATTTGCCATTTTAAAACTGTGTTTATATTGTATATTAAATTTTAATGTATGCCATCTAAGAATGCATTGTGTGATAATTCAGAAATCATTACGTGATAATGTTTTGTTTCGGTGAGTGAGTTGCGTTTTGGAAGGTTTTCTTCGAATAACATTTAATATGGCAAGCTGTTCAAATTGTATACTAAAGTTTAATGTTTGTGCGCTTCGAAACCGACAGTTCGATTGCCGCTGCAGGCCGTTCAAGAGGGTGGGAGAATTGGGGGTGGGCGAGGAAATATCTTTGGAAGGTTTTCTTCCAGAGACATTTGCCATTTTAAAACTGTGTTTAAATTGTATATTAGCCATCCTCTTGAGCTTTCGAAGGTTTTCTTTGAATAATATTTCCTTCTTTTCAATAACATTCATACTACATTTCATTATCTGCCCCGTATGCGAGAATAATTTGTATTTGTTCGTGCCATGAGTTTTGGAAGGTTTTCTTCCAGAGACATTTGCCATTTTAAAACTGTGTTTATATTGTATATTAAATTTTAATGTATGCCATCTAAGAATGCATTGTGTGATAATTCAGAAATCATTACGTGATAATGTTTTGTTTCGGTGAGTGAGTTGCGTTTTGGAAGGTTTTCTTCGAATAACATTTAATATGGCAAGCTGTTCAAATTGTATACTAAAGTTTAATGTTTGTGCGCTTCGAAACCGACAGTTCGATTGCCGCTGCAGGCCGTTCAAGAGGGTGGGAGAATTGGGGGTGGGCGAGGAAATATCTTTGGAAGGTTTTCTTCCAGAGACATTTGCCATTTTAAAACTGTGTTTAAATTGTATATTAGCCATCCTCTTGAGCTTTCGAAGGTTTTCTTTGAATAATATTTCCTTCTTTTCAATAACATTCATACTACATTTCATTATCTGCCCCGTATGCGAGAATAATTTGTATTTGTTCGTGCCATGAGTTTTGGAAGGTTTTCTTCCAGAGACATTTGCCATTTTAAAACTGTGTTTATATTGTATATTAAATTTTAATGTATGCCATCTAAGAATGCATTGTGTGATAATTCAGAAATCATTACGTGATAATGTTTTGTTTCGGTGAGTGAGTTGCGTTTTGGAAGGTTTTCTTCGAATAACATTTAATATGGCAAGCTGTTCAAATTGTATACTAAGTTTAATGTTTGTGCGCTTCGAAACCGACAGTTCGATTGCCGCTGCAGGCCGTTCAAGAGGGTGGGAGAATTGGGGGTGGGCGAGGAAATATCTTTGGAAGGTTTTCTTCCAGAGACATTTGCCATTTTAAAACTGTGTTTAAATTGTATATTAGCCATCCTCTTGAGCTTTCGAAGGTTTTCTTTGAATAATATTTCCTTCTTTTCAATAACATTCATACTACATTTCATTATCTGCCCCGTATGCGAGAATAATTTGTATTTGTTCGTGCCATGAGTTTTGGAAGGTTTTCTTCCAGAGACATTTGCCATTTTAAAACTGTGTTTATATTGTATATTAAATTTTAATGTATGCCATCTAAGAATGCATTGTGTGATAATTCAGAAATCATTACGTGATAATGTTTTGTTTCGGTGAGTGAGTTGCGTTTTGGAAGGTTTTCTTCGAATAACATTTAATATGGCAAGCTGTTCAAATTGTATACTAAAGTTTAATGTTTGTGCGCTTCGAAACCGACAGTTCGATTGCCGCTGCAGGCCGTTCAAGAGGGTGGGAGAATTGGGGGTGGGCGAGGAAATATCTTTGGAAGGTTTTCTTCCAGAGACATTTGCCATTTTAAAACTGTGTTTAAATTGTATATTAGCCATCCTCTTGAGCTTTCGAAGGTTTTCTTTGAATAATATTTCCTTCTTTTCAATAACATTCATACTACATTTCATTATCTGCCCCGTATGCGAGAATAATTTGTATTTGTTCGTGCCATGAGTTTTGGAAGGTTTTCTTCCAGAGACATTTGCCATTTTAAAACTGTGTTTATATTGTATATTAAATTTTAATGTATGCCATCTAAGAATGCATTGTGTGATAATTCAGAAATCATTACGTGAGAATGTTTTGATTCGGTGAGTGAGTTGTGTTTTGGAAGGTTTTCTTCGAATAACATTTAATATGGCAAGCTGTTCAAATTGTATACTAAAGTTTAATGTTTGTGCGCTTCGAAACAGACAGTTCGATTGCCGCTGCAGGCCGTTCAAGAGGGTGGGAGAATTGTGGGTGGGCGAGGAAATATCTTTGGAAGGTTTCCTTCCACAGATATTTGCTGTTTTAAAAATGTGTTTAAATTGTATATTAGCCTTCCTCTTGAGCTTTCGAAGGTTTTCTTTGAATAATATTTCCTTCTTTTCAATAACATTCATACTACATTTCATTATCTGCCCCGTATGCGAGAATAATTTGTATTTGTTCGTGCCATGAGTTTTGGAAGGTTTTCTTCCAGAGACATTTGCCATTTTAAAACTGTGTTTATATTGTATATTAAATTTTAATGTATGCCATCTAAGAATGCATTGTGTGATAATTCAGAAATCATTACGTGATAATGTTTTGATTCGGTGAGTGAGTTGTGTTTTGGAAGGTTTTCTTCGAATAACATTTAATATGGCAAGCTGTTCAAATTGTATACTAAGTTTAATGTTTGTGCGCTTCGAAACCGACAGTTCGATTGCCGCTGCAGGCCGTTCAAGAGGGTGGGAGAATTGGGGATGGGCGAGGAAATATCTTTGGAAGGTTTTCTTCCAAAGATATTTGCTGTTTTAAAACTGTGTTTAAATTGTATGTTAGCCATCCTCTTGAGCTTTCGAAGGTTTTCTTTGAATAATATTTCCTTCTTTTCAATAACATTCATACTACATTTCATTATCTGCCCCGTATGCGAGAATAATTTGTATTTGTTCGTGCCATGAGTTTTGGAAGGTTTTCTTCCAGAGACATTTGCCATTTTAAAACTGTGTTTATATTGTATATTAAATTTTAATGTATGCCATCTAAGAATGCATTGTGTGATAATTCAGAAATCATTACGTGATAATGTTTTGATTCGGTGAGTGAGTTGTGTTTTGGAAGGTTTTCTTCGAATAACATTTAATATGGCAAGCTGTTCAAATTGTATACTAAGTTTAATGTTTGTGCGCTTCGAAACCGACAGTTCGATTGCCGCTGCAGGCCGTTCAAGAGGGTGGGAGAATTGTGGGTGGGCGAGGAAATATCTTTGGAAGGTTTCCTTCCACAGATATTTGCTGTTTTAAAAATGTGTTTAAATTGTATATTAGCCTTCCTCTTGAGCTTTCGAAGGTTTTCTTTGAATAATATTTCCTTCTTTTCAATAACATTCATACTACATTTCATTATCTGCCCCGTATGCGAGAATAATTTGTATTTGTTCGTGCCATGAGTTTTGGTAGGTTTTCTTCCAGAGACATTTGCCATTTTAAAACTGTGTTTATATTGTATATTAAATTTTAATGTATGCCATCTAAGAATGCATTGTGTGATAATTCAGAAATCATTACGTGATAATGTTTTGATTCGGTGAGTGAGTTGTGTTTTGGAAGGTTTTCTTCGAATAACATTTAATATGGCAAGCTGTTCAAATTGTATACTAAGTTTAATGTTTGTGCGCTTCGAAACCGACAGTTCGATTGCCGCTGCAGGCCGTTCAAGAGGGTGGGAGAATTGGGGATGGGCGAGGAAATATCTTTGGAAGGTTTTCTTCCAAAGATATTTGCTGTTTTAAAACTGTGTTTAAATTGTATGTTAGCCATCCTCTTGAGCTTTCGAAGGTTTTCTTTGAATAATATTTCCTTCTTTTCAATAACATTCATACTACATTTCATTATCTGCCCCGTATGCGAGAATAATTTGTATTTGTTCGTGCCATGAGTTTTGGAAGGTTTTCTTCCAGAGACATTTGCCATTTTAAAACTGTGTTTATATTGTATATTAAATTTTAATGTATGCCATCTAAGAATGCATTGTGTGATAATTCAGAAATCATTACGTGATAATGTTTTGATTC
>JAWZYV010017615.1:0-15000 GCA_038373885.1 Cheiracanthium punctorium | reverse complement strand
CCACGACCGGAGGCCGGGGATTCGGCGCTGGGCTTTTCCCTTTTCGCTCGCCGTTACTCAGGGAATCCAGTTGGTTTCTTTTCCTCCGCTTATTTATATGCTTAAATTCAGCGGGTCGTCTCGCCTGATCTGAGGTCGACAAGTGTTTAGGCTTTCGCCAGTCACGTCCTTGCACGCTCCGCGTCTGTCGGACCGCAGGCCGGGATCCGGGAGGCTCGTCCGCCTCTCCTCCGTCCCGGGCGTCCTAAGCGGGACGCTTCTGGGCGTGGGGATCGCGCTCGGTTTGGGTCGGCGAGAAGCCGCTTTAGGGCTTCCCGGTGCGACCACGTAGGGGGTGAATGACCCCTTCGGCAAGCGTAGGTCCGACCCTCAGACAGACGTGGCCCGGGTAGGACCCGAGGCCGCAATGTGCGTTCGAAAAATCAGTGCTCAATGTGTCCTGCAATTCACACCAAGTCTCGCAGCTGGCTGCGTTCTTCATCGACCCGTGAGCGAGTGATCCACTGCTCAGAGTTGTGTTTCAAGTTTCTGGCGGACTCTGGGATTTCTCCCTTCGTCCTTAGCAATTTCGAGAGTTTGTCAGGATTCTCCGTTTCCGGAGAAGTTTGAGGTTGAATGTCGGTTCGCTTCCAACTGCGGGGACTCCCCACGGGGGGGAGTCGAAAGGTCATGAACCCGCAGTTCGAGGTCACGAACCGGTCGCTCCGGCGGGGAATCCGCCTCGAGGCGGACGGGAGCCCTCAAAAACTCGCCGCCGGAGGAAAGTGGGGAACCAAGGAGGGGACTGTCCCGGCGTTATCGGGACAGCCTCTTCAAGCCTAGCGCGCCTAGGGCGCACCCCTTCAACCGCTCGTCTGGCGGCAAGGGCAGCCGAGGCACTCATGTTACGTTCCCCGTGCGTTCGAAACGGAGCCGTGGGGCTCCGAGTTTGGATTTTTTTACTCGCTCTCGTGCTGGTGCACGACACGGTAATGATCCTTCCGCAGGTTCACCTAACGGAAACTTGTTACGACTTTTACTTCTCTAAATGATCAAGTTTGGTCATCTTTCCGGCACGCGGCGCGACCCGAAGGCCGCTCCGAGCGCCAGTCCGAAGACCTCACTAAATCATTCAATCGGTAGTAGCGACGGGCGGTGTGTACAAAGGGCAGGGACGTAATCAACACGAGCTGATGACTCGTGCTTACTGGGAATTCTCGTTCAAGGAAAACAATTACAATTTCCTATCCCCAGCACGAAGGAGGTTCAACGGTTACCCAGTCCTGTCGGACAGGGAAAGCACACGCTGATTCCTTCAATGTAGCGCGCGTGCGGCCCCGGACATCTAAGGGCATCACAGACCTGTTATTGCTCTGTCTCGTGCGGCTAAACGCCGCTTGTCCTCTAAGAAGAACGCCCGGCAGAGTGGACCGGGACGTCTATTTAGTAGGCTAGAGTCTCGTTCGTTATCGGAATTAACCAGACAAATCGCTCCACCAACTAAGAACGGCCATGCACACCACCCACAGAATCAAGAAAGAGCTCTTAATCTGTCAATCCTTCCTGTGTCCGGGCCGGGTAAGTTTCCCGTGTTGAGTCAAATTAAGCGCAGGCTCCATTCCTGGTGGTGCCTTCCGTCAATTCTTTAAGTTTCAGCTTTGCAACCATACTTCCCGGAACCCAAAAGCTTTGGTTTCCGGAAGCTGCCGGCGTGTCATTTGAGGAACACAGCCGGATCGCTGGCTGGCATCGTTTATGGTTAGAACTAGGGCGGTATCTGATCGCCTTCGAACCTCTAACTTTCGTTCTTGATTAATGGAAACATTCTTGGCAAATGCTTTCGCAGTAGTTCGTCTTGCGACGGTCCAAGAATTTCACCTCTAGCGTCGCAATACGAATGCCCCGTCTGTCCCTCTTAATCATTACCTCGTGTTCCGAAAACCAACAAAATAGAACCGAGGTCCTATTCCATTATTCCATGCACCATTATTCAGGCGTCGCGCCTGCTTTGAGCACTCTAATTTTTTCAAAGTAAACTTGCGGTCACCCAAGACAACCGGTGAAGATCATCAAGAGAAACCGGCTGGCTGTTCAGAACAAGCAGTAACCACCGGTAAGTGGACCGCCCGTCTGGAACTGAGATCCAACTACGAGCTTTTTAACCGCAACAACTTTAATATACGCTATTGGAGCTAGAATTACCGCGGCTGCTGGCACTAGACTTGCCTCCAATGGATCCTCGTTAAAGGATTTAGAGTGTACTCATTCAATTACGGGGTCTCAAAAGAGTCCCGTATTGTTATTTTTCGTCACTACCTCCCGTTCTGGGAGTGGGTAATTTGCGCGCCTGCTGCCTTCCTTGGATGTGGTAGCCGTTTCTCAGGCTCCCTCTCGGAATCGAACCCTGATTCCCCGTTACCCGTTACGACCATGGTAGGCGCGTAACCTACCATCGAAAGTTGATAAGGCAGACACTTGAAAGATACGTCGCCGGGACGGGCCGTGCGATCAGCCCAAAGTTATACAGAGTCACCACAGTTTACGGACCGAAGTCCGATTGGTTTTGGTCTAATAAAAGCGCTCGTCCCGAAGGTCGGAGCTCTGCTGCATGTATTAGCTCTAGAATTGCCACAGTTATCCAAGTAGTAAGGTACGATCCAAGGAACCATAACTGATTTAATGAGCCATTCGCGGTTTCGCCTTAATACGGCATGTACTTAGACATGCATGGCTTAATCTTTGAGACAAGCATATGACTACTGGCAGGATCAACCAGGTATCTTCTCCGTCAAAGAGAAGGTTCGAATCGCAGCCGACTCGAATCCCGAACTCGTGGCGCGCCTCTCCGAAGGGAGAGGCGCGGACCCCGCAGCGACGGCGGGATCCACGTTTTATCACCACGTGCGAGAGATTCTCGTCATCGCGTTCGGTAGCAGTTCGAAACTCACGACGTCCCCGCCGGCATCAGCGCCGGGAGGTTTGCGTACGTGGGCGTCGAGCGGTTTGTGCGTCGGACGCAGGGGCAGAAAACCCTTCATCTCAACACGCTCCTCCTTCAGAGACTGCGGCACTCAGTCCGAGACTCTGGAAGATTCGCCGTGGAAGACTGAGATTGCGGGGCAGGCAGGAGTGGAGCGCCAGTCGGGCGCCGGACACTCAAAGTCTTTTCAATTCGAGACAGAAAGTCTCGATCGACTTGTCGACGACTTGCAATTCCATACGGTGACCGTTAGTTGAAACTGCAAGCCGTATGAGAAAACAATCGGAAAAGAGGCCGAAACCCCAATCCTCTTGTCTTCTCACAGACACCACCTGCTCCACATGTAACGCGAAAGTGCTGCATCAACAAAAAATGGCCGCCGGAAACGACGTCGACTTCCGCCGATACTTCCGGTGCCAAATATGTCCACGATGCGCAAAATCGTAATCCTCGAAAATCATATGCTGTTTGACCGGAGTTTTCCGCATTAATTTCGAGGTATCGTGGTCTCGCACTTTTGTCCTTCCAAAATTTTTTCTTCGTACTACTATATTTGAACTTTGATAAAATAAACTCGCTTAAATTTTTTTTCACACGTTTTGGTGTTTAGAGGCTCTTGACGCCCTTCCCTACACTTAAAAGGCATCATCCGAAAAGTTTCGCGATTATCCGGCAAAGTTTTTTTTTTCGTAACTTTGAAACTTTTTACAGCGTCATAGGATTAAAACCTGCCTTCTGAAAACGAACGCAATCCATCGGAGCACGCTAACACACAGAAATTTACGCAAAATTTTTTCGCACGTTCTGGTGTTTAGAGGTTTATGAAGCTCTTCCCCACACTTAAACGGCATCGTCCGAAAAGTTTCGCGATTATCCGGCAATTTTTTTTTTTTCGGGAGTTTGAAATTTTTTGCCGAAATGCCATCGGAACACGCGAACACAAAATTTCGCTTTTTTTTCGGAACTTTGAAACTTTTTCAAGCGTCATAGGATTAAAACCTGCCTTCTAAACACGAATGCAAGCAATCGGAGCACGCTAACACGCAAAAATTCACTTAAAATTTTTTCGCACGTTTTGGTGTTGAGAGGCTCTTAAAGCCCTTCCCCACACTTATAAGACATCGTTCGAAAAGTTTCGCGGTTATCCGGCAATTTTTTTTTTTTCGGAACTTTGAAAATTTTTCCAGCGTCATAGGATTTTAAAACTTGCCCTCTGAACACGAACAGAAGCCATCGGAACACGCGAACACACAGAAATTCTCTTGGGGGAAATTTTTTTGCGCGTTCTGGTGTTCAAAGGCTCTTAAAGCCCTTCCCTACACTCTAAAAGGGGCAGAGTAAGGTTTAGAGATCCGCCGCTATGAATTTTCATGACGATCCGCTGCATAGTCCTGAAGTTGATGCGCTGCAGCGCCACCTAGTAGTGAGTAACACCTAAATGAAGTCAGAGTATATTCTCCATGCTCAAATGTGTCAGTATAAAATTTTTATAGCGGTCGGCCCAGCGGTATCGAAGTTGATGCGCTGCAGCGCCACCTAGCAGTGAGTAACATCTAAATGAAGTCAGAGTATATTCTCCATGCTCAAATGTGTCAGTATAAAATTTTTATAGCGGTCGGCCAAGCGGTATCGAAGTTGATGCGCTGCAGCGCCACCTAGCAGTGAGTAACATCTAAATGAAGTCAGAGTATATTCTCCATGCTCAAATGTGTCAGTATAAAATTTTTATAGCGGTCGGCCAAGCGGTATCGAAGTTGATGCGCTGCAGCGCCACCTAGCAGTGAGTAACATCTAAATGAAGTTAGAATATATTCTCCATGCTCAAATGTGTCAGTATAAAATTTTTATAGCGGTCGGCCCAGCGGTATCGAAGTTGATGTTCTGCAGCGCCACCTAGCAGTGAGTAACATCTAAATGAAGTCAGAGTATATTCTCCATGCTCAAATGTGTCAGTATAAAATTTTTATAGCGGTCGGCCAAGCGGTATCGAAGTTGATGCGCTGCAGCGCCACCTAGCAGTGAGTAACATCTAAATGAAGTCAGAGTATATTCTCCATGCTCAAATGTGTCAGTATAAAATTTTTATAGCGGTCGGCCCAGCGGTATCGAAGTTGATGCGCTGCAGCGCCACCTAGTGGTGATTAAGATCAAAAGTAACAGAGAATATATTCTTCTCTCTCAAATGTGCAATTATAAAAAATTGTATGCCGATCGGTCCAACGGCATAGAAGTTTATGCGCTGCAGCGCCATCTAGCGTCGAGTTAAAGCAGAACGGCTAATCTAAAACTATCGTGCGTCCTCAAATGTCCATGCGTACTAATTTTCATCAAAAACGGTATTTTCACAGCAAGCGGTCCAACGGAATAGAACCCGACGCTCTTCAGCGTCACCTTGCGGCAATTTATGGCAAAATGGACTGCGTAAAAATATTCTCCGTGTTTAAATATCCCTACGTACCAATTTTCGTCAAGATAGATCGAACGGTTTTGTCACAGCGAGCGGTTGAACAGAATTCGACGCTCTGCAGCGCCGCCTAGAGGAAAATGGATAGTGTGAAAATATTCTCCGTGTTCCAATATCCAAGCGCACAAATTTTCGTCAAAGTCGCTTGAACGGTATTTTCGTAGCACGCAGTTGAACGGAATAGAAATCGTCGTTCTACAGCGCCACCTAGCGTCAAGTTACAGAAAAACGGATAGCGCAAAAGCGTTCTCCGTGCGCAAATATCCGTTCGTACTAATTTTCATCGAAATCTGTTGTTTTCACAGCAAGCGGTGCAACGGAATAGAACCCGACGCTCTTCAGCGCCACCTTGCGGCAATTTATGGCAAAATGGACTGCGTAAAAATATTCTCCGTGTTTAAATATCCCTAGGTACGAATTTTCGTCAAGATCGATCGAACGGTTTTTTCACAGCGAGCGGTTGAACAGAATTCGACGCTCTGCAGCGCCGCCTAGAGGAAAATGGATAGTGTGAAAATATTCTCCGTGTTCCAATATCCAAGCGCACAAATTTTCGTCAAAGTCGCTTGAACGGTATTTTCGTAGCACGCAGTTGAACGGAATAGAAATCGTCGTTCTACAGCGCCACCTAGCGTCAAGTTACAGAAAAATGGATAGCGCAAAAGCGTTCTCCGTGCGCAAATATCCGTTCGTACCAATTTTCATCGTAATCTGTTGAACGGTGTTTTCACAGCAAGCGGTCCGACGGAATAGAATTCGATGCTCTTCAGCGCCACCTTGCGGCAAGTTATGGCAAAATGGATTGTGTAAAAAAATTCTCCGTGTTCAAATATCCCTACGTACCAATTTTCGTCAAGATAGATAGAACGGTATTCTCACAGCGAGCGGTTGAACAGAATTCGACGTTCTGCAGCGCCACCTAGCGGCGAGCTAGAGGAAAATGGATAGTGTAAAAATATTCTCCGTGTTAAAATATCCATGCGCACAAATTTTCGTCAAAATCGCTTGAACGGTATTTTCGTAGCACGCAGTTGAAGGGAATAGAGGTCGACATTCTGCAGCGCAACCTAGCGTCAAGTTACAGAAAAACGGAAAGTGTAAAAGTATTGTACGTCCTCAAATATCCATGTGTACTAATTTTCACAGCAAGCGGTCCGACGGAATAGAATTCGATGCTCTTCAGCGCCACCTTGCGGCAAGTTATGGCAAAATGGATTGCGTAAAAATATTCTCCGTGTTCAAATATCCCTTCGTACCAATTTTTGTCGAGATAGATAGAACGGTATTCTCAGAGCGAGCGGTTGAACAGAATTCGACGTTCTGCAGCGCCACCTAGCGTCGAGCTAGAGGAAAATGGATAGTGTAAAAATATTCTCCATGTTCAAATATCCATGCGCACATATTTTCGTCAAAATCCCTTCAACGGTATTTTCATAGCACGCAGTTAAACTAAGGTGACCAAATGTCCCCATTTTCTGGGGACAGTCTCCATTTTCAGGACGTTTTTCAAATTGTCCCCAGAATGTAAAAATGGAACTGGGGACAATTTTTTAATTATTGCATTGTTTTTCAATTAAATTGCTGTTAATTATTGCATTAATTATAAATGTCCCCAGTTTTGTTGCCAGAATCGGGGACATGTCCCCGATTCTGACTACAAAAATCTGGTCACCTTAAGTTAAACAGAATGGAAGTCGACATTCTGCAGCGCAATCTAGCATCAAGTTACAGAAAAACGGAAAGTGTAAAAGTATTGTACGTCCTCAAATATCCATGTGTACTAATTTTCACAGCAAGCGGTCCGACGGAATAGAATTCGATGCTCTTCAGCGCCACCTTGCGGCAAGTTATGGCAAAATGGATTGTGTAAAAAAATTCTCCGTGTTCAAATATCCCCACGTACTAATTTTCGTCAAGCTAGATCGAACGGTTTTTTCATAGCGAGCGGTTGAACAGAATTCGACGTCCTGCAGCACCATCTAGCGGCGAGCTAGAGGAAAATGTATAGCATAAAAATCTTCTCCATGACGAAAGACTTGAGTATACCAAATTTCATGGTGATCCGTCAATAACCTCCTGAACCATTTCGAACTTTTTTCTGTTTCTAAACTTTCGAAATGAAAAATAATCAAATAATATCCATTGTAAATGTTTATGGATGACGTAATAAATAACTAGCCTCCTTGAGAAATTTTGTGCCATACAAAATTTATATTCTTCACTCCCTTATCACAGACATGTATGCATATATGTGAGTTGCAGTAGTCGTAACCCCCCCATGAAAAATTTATGGATACGCCACTGATGTTTGGCAACAGTTTGCCAGCACATTTGAAGCAAAAATTGTTTCGTGAAAATGACCGCCGGGATTGTACGTAACTATTAATGAGAATATTGAAGATTTTGTAATAGTTATTTTACAGCCTTTATTTACCCTCCTTTCTTCTTTTCAGGAATCTCGTGAAGCTACATTCAGGCTGCTCCGTGCCACGATGATGTCACCAAGCTAAGCCACGGTCTCCGCCAAGAGATCGCTGAATTTTCTAGAAGAGAACAAAATATCAGCGTAGGAGAGAGAACTGTCAGCTGAGAAAGGACGGCCGTTACATTACGGCTCAATTAAATGCAATACGAAAAGGGAGTCTTTAGAAGGTTGCTAATACAAAATTATTAAATAATTAAACATTACACATATCAACACTTAAACCATATTTATTTTAAAACTTCTACGAATTTATGTTACACACTGAAACGATAAAGAATTAAGCATGCCACATTTGGTCGGTCGCTGGAGCTAAGCCATCCTACATGCACACCAACTGCGAGTGCAAGCGTAATCCTCTTCCTTCAGCGCGAGCCAGGTGCCAAAGTATTTTCCTGCGCGGTTGACAGTTATCGCCTTCCGCGCCGTAACGCGCTAGTTTCCGGATGCAGGAGATTACTGCGGGTCAGACCCCAACAGTAGCCCCCCCCCCCCCCCTGAGCGATAGCGAAACTATTTTGACTATGAGAGGTACTTCGTGTTGAATCTGACTCGCCTACCGGAACGTGTAGTCTTTTCATCACTGTTGTTTGCATTTGTTGGCAAGTTCTCCTAAGTCTTTGTTAGTGGTTCTCGATTGCATTTCTCATCCACACATAGTTAGGTGCGCAATCCATTTGACCATAGATCTTGAAAGATTTCCTGTATACTTTTCAGACATTGTAGATCTCCAAGAAAGACTCATTGAGCTTCAAAGTGAGGAATCTTTAAAGTTTTAAAAATCAAGCACTGTGTTCATTTTGAGAAAGAGAGTCGTCAGTTTGAGAGAGCGGGTCAGTTTGAGAAAGAAAATACCATTCTATTCATGCGAGCATCGTGAATGTGCCATGCAAACAATATGAACCTATCCGATTTCGAGAAAAATCTATTGTTTCAGTTTTTCAGTAGACATATTTTAAAAGTGTGCCACAACGGGATCGTAGGCCTACCAAATTTTGTGTGGTCATTTGCCAGGACGGATCCCTTCGGAATTCGAATTAGAACATCTGTTGTTTATTGCCTTATACTTGAAGCCAAAATGTGCCAAATACTGCTGTTATTATACGACTAGAAGTCAGTTGTGAAGCAATTACAACCAACGCTCTTCTGAAATCGTGAAAAAACTTTCCCATTCCAAAGATTTCGTTTTCTGTACATAGATATTCTTATGTCTACACAGACGATTTCTTTGCTTCGCTTGATTTCCGCTTATAGATACTTGATTTATTTGTGAAAAGAGAAATTAAACTGCATAATCTAGAAAAACAATTTTAAAGCCTCTATAAAAAAAACTTGGCAGTTCGAGCCTCGTCAGGGGGAGATCCCCCTGAACCCCACAAATTTTTTAGTTTCATTATTGCCATATTAAAACGATATTAATTGACTTTGTCATTTTATCGCTCATCTTTTGCGTATTTTGCCTGGTAACCCTATGTTGGAATTTTAATGAATGTAACCTATTTAGGGAAAATACATGTGATGCATATTCTATAGCTTACAAAATATTGTAACAATAGATTAAAGCTGTTGTGAACTAATAGTATTTAAATGCATGTAAAATTATGTCGCATACTTTTATGTCGCATTTTTTCAATAAAGGGTGATGAGAGATAAAATGACATTCATTAATAGCGCAGTCTTATCTCTTTTCTTTTTGTAAAGGGCTGCAAGAGAGGGTGATGTAATTTAAAATTTTTTTAAAAATGTCTGTTTTATGTAGTGTCTGAAGTATTTATTACTGAAACGTGACCCTAAAAAACAGCATTAAGTGGAAATGAGACATTTTTCAAAGTGAGAAGTTTACTGAAACGGTGAAACTTTTCACTTTTTGGATAGCGAATGCCGCTGACATAATATTTTTTGTGTCATTATATTGCAATGATCTCATGTTAGTACATATGATGCAAACTTTAAGTCAAGATTAAAATATTTTTTCTTTTCTAGATTCCACATCCCTGGAATTAATTCGAATTACACATGTGAGGAAAATTTCCGTTTCTTACTGTTCGAAGAATGGGCGGGCACGCAGCTAGTGTAATCATATAAGGTAAAAAGCTATTTTAAAATTTAAATTTATGTTCCATTACATGTATTTTTTAAATTTTTTATAACTGAATTTGTAACTTATTTTGATAGCTGATATTGTAACTAAGCTATTGTAATCATGGGCGTAGCCAGAAATTTTTCATAGGGAGGGTTACGGCTACTACAACTCATATATATGTACACGTGTGTTTGATAATGTAACAAAGAATATACATTTTGTATGCCAAAAAATTCATCATGAGGGTTATGACACCCCCCCCAAAAAACCCTAATGAATCAATTTATAACTGGTTTTGATAGCCGACACTCTAACTATGCTAATGTAATCATAAAACGTGCAAATTTATTAGGCAATTTGGAGTGTTTAGGCTGATTTTATTTTTTACCAACTATGCGAAAAATTCGAGCTGGGAATCGAACCCACGACTGAAGCATTCCTGGGTTAGAGGCTCAATGCGGCGTGGGTTCGAGGCATGCATTGAGTCGTGTGTTCGAGACTCAATGCGGCAGTCCAAAAATTCCAGAGCTAGGAATCGAACCCATGAATGCCGCATAACGTGCTGTACGTGCTGCATAACGCGCTCTACGACTGAGCTACTCTGGGACGATTCCCAGATGAAATTTCTCGCATTAGAACCGTTGACATTTATCATCTTCCTCTGCAAACCACAGATGGAACAGATGAAACAATTAATTCGTGACAACTCCGTTACGCTGCGGAATTTATACATATTTTAGAAAGTGTTTCTATCAACCTTTCAAGTTATTAGGCAATATCGAATATTTAGGCTGATTTTATTTTTTACCATCTATGCGAAAAATTCCACAACTGGGAATCGAACACACGACTGCCACATTCGTGGGTTAGTGGCTCAATGCGGCCTGGGTTCGAGGCATGCATTGAGTCGTGGGTTCGAGGCTCAATGCGGCAGTCTAAAAATTCCAGAGCTGATGCAAAATCGTTTAAAAGCAAAAAGTTTCCAGAAGAGATTTAATCCAAAAGAAAAGGCACACACGGGATCAAAGTATCATCACTTAATTAATTCTTGAATGGCAGACAAACATTAAAATTTAATGTACAATGTAAACAGTTTTACCATATTAAATGTTATTCATTTTTAGAAGAACGCATGAACATTGTTTTTTTTTTTTTTTTTCCCAGTGGAATTTAGATTTTGATGAGTAATGTGTGGATGTATTTTTTGTCCTTAGCCGTACCCCCATTAAAATTTAATTTGCAATGTAAACAGTTTTATCATATTAAATGTTATTCATTTTTGGAAGAACACATGAACATTGTTGAGTTTTTTATTTTTTATTTTTTTTTTTTCCACTGGAATTTAAATTTTGATGAGTGATGTGTGGATGTATTTTTTGTCCTTAGCCGTCCTCAACCTTTCAAGTTATTAGGCAATATCGAGTGTTTAGGCTGATTTTATTTTTTACCATCTATGCGAAAAATTCCACAGCTGGGAATCGAACACACGACTGTCACATTCGTGGGTTAGTGGCTCAATGCGGCCTGGGTTTGCGGCATGCATTGAGTCGTGGGTTCGAGGCTCAATGCGGCAGTCTAAAAATTCCAGAGCTGATGCAAAATCGTTTAAAAGCAAAAGTTTCCACGCGTTTCCAGAAGAGATTTAATCCAAAACAAAAGGCACACACGGGATCAAAGTATCATCACTTAATTAATTCTTGAATGGCAGACAAACATTAAAATTTAATGTACAATGTAAACAGTTTTACCATATTAAATGTTATTCATTTTTAGAAGAACGCATGAACATTTTTTTTTTTTTTTTTCCACTGGAATTTAGATTTTGATGAGTAATGTGTGGATGTATTTTTTGTCCTTAGCCGTACCCCCATTAAAATTTAATGTACATTAAAATTTAATGTGCAATGTAAACAGTTTTATCATATTAAATGTTATTCATTTTTGGAAGAACGCATGAACATTGTTGAGTTATTTTTTTTATTTTTTTATTTTATTTATTCCACTGGAATTAAATTTTGATGAGTGATGTGTGATGTATTATATTGTCCTTAGCCGTACCCACCCCCCCCCCCCCCCCCCCCCCCCCCCCCCACCCCCCCCCCACCCCCTCCTCACTCGCAGAAGGCAGCTTCGACGCAAGACTGCCAGTCTCAGCCATCTCACCACTTACATACCCTCTATCCACCACCTCCTCATAACACAACTCCTAATACACAAAACCATTCTCACCTCCCAAAACACTCCTCATTAACTCCATAAAACATCCAAAACTAACCAAAAAAACAACCTCCCAAACAACCCCTACCCATCCCCCTCCATATCTCTATAAAAAAATCTCAATTTTCATTATTTCTCCTCCCCTCCTTACCCACATTTCATCACTCTAACAAAACAAAACAAACACTTCTAAATCCCTTCACTCATCACCAACATCCATATCCATTATCCAACCAAACCCAATACCCCATCCATCCAAACCCAAACTCTTCTCATCTATCAATCACATACATCCCTAATACTCTAAAATCATCAATAAAACATACAACCACTTAAAATTAAACTACACCCATTCCCTTTACCCAAAACCACAAAATATAAAACCCTCCAACAACACCACCACCCTACCACCACCCTTTCACCTTTTTTTTCCACCAATTTTCATTTCTCCCCAACTCCATCCAATCTCCCCACCCCCAACCTCAATAAAAAAAACCACTTCTTCCTTATTAAAATCTCTATTCCATATCCTCAATCAAAACTCCAATCATCCAACTATCTCCTTATAAAAAACATCTCAATTTTCATTATCTCTCCTCCCTTCCTTACCCACACACTACATAACTCTAACAAAACAAACACTTCTAAATCCTTCCTCTCCTACCCACATATCATACCCATTAACTATCCAAACCCAATACTCTCATCCATCCAAATCCAAAATCTTTTCATCTATCACTCCCTACATCCCTAATACTCTAAAATCATCAATAAAACCAAATTAAACTACACCCATTCCTTTACCCAAAACCAAAAATATAAAACCCTCCAACAACACCACCACCCTACTTCTCCTCTTTTCACCTTTTTTTCCCATCATTTACAATTCTCCCCAACATCCATCCACATCTCCCACCCCCAACTCAATAAAAAAAAACCACTTCTTCCTTATTAAAATCCTCTATTCATATCCTCAATCAAAACTCCAATCATCCAACTATCTCCTTATAAAAAACATCTAATTTTCAATATCTCTCTCCCTTCCTTACCCACACACTACATAACTCTAACAAAACAAACACTTCTAAATCCTTCTCTCCTCACCAATATCATACCATTAACTATCCAAACCCAATACTCTCATCCATCCAAACTCAAACATCTTTTCATCTATCACTCCCTACATCCCTAATACTCTAAAATCATCAATAAAACCAAATTAAACTACACCCATTCCCTTTACCCAAAACCAAAAATATAAAACCTCCAACAAACCACCACCCCTACTTCTCTCTTTTCACCTTTTTTTCCCATCATTTACATTTCTCCCAACCTCCATCCATCTCCCACCCCAACTCAATAAAAAAAAAACACTTCTTCTTATTAAAATCCTCTATTCATATCCCTCAATCAAAACTCCAATCATCCAACTATCTCTTATAAAAAACATCTAATTTTCATTATCTCTCCTCCCTTCCTTACCACACATACATAACTCTAACAAAACAAAATTCTAAATCCTTCCTCTCCTACCCACATATCATACCCATTAACTATCCAAACCCAATACTCTCATCCATCCAAATCAAAATCTTTTCATCTATCACTCCCTACATCCTAATACTCTAAAATCATCAATAAAACCAAATTAAACTACACCCCTTCCTTTACCCAAAACCAAAAATATAAACCCTCCAACAACACCACCACCCCTATATTTTTTCTCCTCCCACAAAATTCCTTAAAAAACCCTCACAAATCATAAAACCCCATATAAACCCAATACACAACCACAAATCTCAAACTCCTTAAAACAAATCCAAAAACAAAACCCACCCAACCACACAAACAACAACTACATCTCTCCACCAAATATAAATAACTATCCATCTAAAATTCCTTAAAAAACCTCTCCCAAATCACAAAACCCCATATAAACACAATACACAACCCAAACCATACATCCTACACCTCCATCAACATATCACCAACCCCAACCAACCTCATCACCAACTAAAATCAACTTATCCTATCTAATATAAAATTCATTAAAAAACTCCACTCAAACACATTCCTTTACCCCAATACACACCCTAAACCATAAAATCCCTCAATCCCCTCCTACTCAATCCTATCTTTAAAACCTCTTTATTCTCCAATTTTTATTTTCTTCCCACACAAATTCTTAAAAACCCCCTCACAAACATAACCCCATATAAACCAATACACAACACCACAAATCTAAACTCCTTAAAAAAATCCACAATCCTAATCAAACTCCAATCATCCAACTATCTCTTTAACAAACATTAATTTCAATATCTATCATCCTCTCCTTACTACCCCAACCATAATAACTGCTAACCATTACTAATTCACTCTAAATCCCTCTCCATCCTACAAAACCCCCCATCATCACACCAATTCACATACCCAAACCAATACTTCTCACCTCCATCCCAACATATAACCAACCACAACCAATCTTATCTCCATTCTATACACCTCCATTACATCTCTAATACTTAAACATCATCAATTAAACAAACCCTCCACTCACACCACATTCCCTCACCTAAACACAAATACACAACTCCACAACACCACCACCCAACTTAATCCCCCCTTCACTTTTCTTCATCCTACATCTTCTCCCAACTCCATCACCTCCCCACCCCATCATAATAATCTCTTCATTCTTCCTCTTCATCCCCAGACCTTAAACTAATCTCCATCATCCTCAACAAACTCATACCCCACTCCATCATTCTTATAAAACACATTCAATTCTCAGC
>JAWZYV010017614.1:0-31065 GCA_038373885.1 Cheiracanthium punctorium | reverse complement strand
ATAGTTCGAATAGTACATGTATAGTTCGAATTGATTCCAGTGATTTGGGATCAAAAAATAAGCAAAATGATTTGACTCGTGGCGTAAAGTTACTCATTAGTTATTTGTAAAGTTAGTATAAGTACTGACCTGAGCAAGGGCGGCTCCAGGCTGAATTTTCGGAGGGGGCCATTGAACTTTTTAGATAGTCTATAAATTGTTTCAAATGCCAATTGAACGTGAGGAATCGTTAAGTATATGAATCTAAAGTTCAAAAACAAAAAGTTCGGAGGGGGCTATGGCCCCTATGGCCCCCTCGCTGGAGCCGCCCTTCTACCTGAGACCATTGTTAATATTATGACGCAAAAAACTATGTCGGTGTCATTCGCAATTAGAAAAGAAAAGCGTGACGGTTCGCAGTGAAAATTCCTAATATTCAAAATGTCTCATTTCTGCATCATACTCTTTTTTAGATTTAAGTTATGCCATTAGTACCTTAGATACTACATGATGTGGAGAACCGTTTTATTTTATAATTAAATAGTTGTGTACCCGCTCTTCGCAAGGCAAGAAGAGAACATTTTCCTAAAAAATGTGATCATAACTCTTGTGAGAAAACAGAATCTCCAAGAAAAAAGAAAGTTCTGTTACAGTCTTTTCTGTTGAAACTACCGCGGAATATATTAACGCGACGTAAAATTATTTAATGTTTTGTTAGCTGTGATGTAAGACGGTTGTTGAAGAATGAATAGAAGGCTTAGTTTCACGAAATATTTATTAATGCGGTATATTGTGCTTTGATCAATATTGCCTTAGCATGTCTACTTACTATTAATTATACTATCTTTTACTGAATACCAATACAATATACTGTCGTTTTGCAACCGTTAATGCTTAATTTAAAGAAACTGTTTAGATATTCGCCACGATTTTAGGCTTTTACTCTTTGGTGATTCTTTGCAATTTACGCATCAGCATAAACGATAATCATTTCAGTTTATGGTTGCCACTAAATCAGCTCTCCATAAATTTTTACGCATAATTCTTGCCAGATTGGTGTATTTAGCACCAGTGCCCTATTATATCATGGTGCAAATCGGGACTTTGCCATGGGGCCTCCGGCACGAAATGGCCCCCAATTTCGAATGTTGTCCTTTTTTTACAAAAAAATTTATGAAAAATAAAACAAATTTAATACATGGGGGCACCCAAAATTCATCAATGCCCGGGGCCCCCTGTTGGTCATAATCAGGCCCTGTTTAATACCGCAATATATTTCCTGCTATTTGAAAACGTGACCCGTTTAAAATCTCAATCGAAAATAATGCTGGATAATTCACTGGTGAAAAAACACCATTCAATTATTTATCTGGCAACGTAAAGTAAAATATAGAATTATTTCATGCGCGGCGTATGTTTTGCTTGTGAGTCCGTTATTCTGATTGAGTTTCGAAAGAGGTTTTAAACGTATGACATCAAAATCACGCACTTTTCACATCTGAAAACTCAGTTATTTTAAAGAATTTTATTTATTTTTTTCAACTGGCAATTTTAATAATTGTTACTGTCTCCAAGACAACCAAAATGCAAGATATCATACCGAAAATTTTAAGCTGCTGGTATTGAAATGAAAATAATTCTTTACTTAAAAATTCGTAAAAAATCTCCTAATTTATATTTTCCTCTGGTTTTTCTTTTAAAGAGGGCGAAATGTATGCTCCGTCATTTGACAAAATATAAAAAAGTTATGACGGATAGAATTCAAGATGCAGCGGTTTTAAAAATATTTTACGAAAGTCAGCGTCAAATTTAATTTTATTTGAAAAATTTATATGAAAAATCTGCAAATATTTTGCACAGTCCGAACAAACAATTTTTAAAAGAAAATTTTCTCCTCTATCCGATGATGTAAATTTCGTTTTACTGCGAGTGCAATTACCGACGTTATTACGTATTAAGCGAGAAAAATCGCTAAAAATCGGACAAAACATAAACTTAACCTCTAACTTAAATCAGTTTACTTAATTTCGTGAAAATTCTATAGATCGTTTAAAATCGCTTTAATAACTGCATTACTTCTATATGAAAAATCGAAGTATAGCGCCTTAAAACTTATACTTGTTATTAAAAATACTATTTCGTTACGCTCTCAGTAATTTGCGCCAAGCCCAAAACTGTACAAATCGGTAGAACCTACTACTTTCTCAAAATCGCCAAATGAGCTATTTTTTTTTCGGCCAAACTAAAAAATATACATATTAGTCTCGGAAATCTCTCAATCCCCTATTCTTTTACACATAAATAACATTGAATTCCAGCTCTGATTTAACATGAACGCAATATTTTAATTAAAAAGTAACTTTGTAAATAATCTAAACAGAAAAAAATCATTATTCTTTATTTTTACTGCAGGAGTCTAAATAATTTAATAGAATAGCCAAACATGGCAACCTCGATGCTTATTTCTCACTTTTTTGACTACAGGGGTTACAATCACGGAATTGCGGAGAGCAAAAATTAGCGTTTTTGATGGGGTTTTTTATCAATATCACCTAAACTAATTCGAATTTCGAAATTTAAATTAGCGGAGGTTCTTTCTCGAAATTTTCCGAATTCGTGGATACCTCGTTCGAAACTCAACTCCCAGCCGTTTAGGAGGAGATGATGCTACACACACACACACACACACACACACACACAACACACACACACACACTCACACACACACACACACACAGACAGACGCGCACAGATTTTAATAGTATAGAAGATGATGTACTGTAAAAGCAATCTAGAAGATTGGTATGTTGGCAAACCAGTCACCAAAATCAGCGGCGCATATAGGTTTATACTTCGGGAGAGGGGGGGGAGGGATTTTAATTTTAATTTAGAATAGTTAATATAAATGTTTTAAAATAGCTGATTTTTATAATTATTTTACATTTTCTGAGGGTGCCCAGGCCCCCTCGCCACCCCCTCGAATATGGCACTGAGAAAAATCCTTTGGGCTTTCAAACGGGCGGCTTGAGTTTTAAAAGTATGCTGAAAATGCACAATCTGTCGTATGTACTTCAGTAATGGTAAAACAAGATTTTAAAAATGTTTAATTTTTTCAAACTGATTCTTTCATTTATTAAAATCACTTTTCTGTCAATTTTTCGAATTCGGGATAAGCGTTTAATTTACGGGGGGAGAATTCTTTTCTGGGAGGGAACTGCCCGTAATTTTATCCCTCGCTGGCTACTGGCCTGAAGTACACTTTAATTTAAAGTATGCGTAAGGAGCCATCATATTTAAAGACGCACCTACTTAATTTTTACAATAGCAGCAGCTATATTTCACTTCGTATTTCTAAAAATTTAGCTCATTTTAACACCGAATAGCAATTTTCAATACCTTTGAAGTAAAAATTAATGAGTAGTTATCTTGTAAAATTTCCCTCTTCCTATGTTAAAATATTTTTTCATCCTATTAATATAATATCCTATCCCTTCATACCTCTTCGCGCTCTTCTATCACGCTGATAAAATAACATCTGGTAAGCAGCTGCCGCCCTTTTGATTTGAAGCATTTTCAGCGTACAGATTCTCTAACGCCACGATTTTCTTGGCGGGTTGAAACGTATGCTAGAATGTAAACATACGGAAGTTAGAATCCGCACCTAAAGCTCTACCGAACCTTGCAGAATACCAACATACGGTAGATGGTTACGAATGACGTCAATATGATGTCACACATCTGAACGTTCGCTTAAACGTACGTGGCAGAATAGAGCCCCTGGACTTTCATAGTTTAGCAATCCACCATACTCAATGTTTTATTCACTTGGCCACGATGCGACCTCATAAGCATTTAGATTTTTATGCCTTACGAAAATTACGTTTATTTATACACAACTCTAATGCATAGCTCCTTCCAAAGAAACTACTCTCTGCACTGTCGCAAGATAATGGAAAGAAATCCGGAATCACTGATCTAGTGCTATCAGGAATGTTAATATATTTGAAAAGACATACAGTTTTACGTGTTATGTAACATCATATGTAACATCATTGATCTCATGAACTCCAATTATGTACCAATCATCCATTACTTTTATGTTTTTTCTTGGTTTTTTTTTTTTTTTTTTTTTTTTTTTTGCAGAAAGGGGGGGGGGGAAATGATGTTGAGTGCGGAGATAGTACATTCTTAATGTGCATGCAAATTATGTCTTCCCTCCCCCTCCCCTTGAAGGAAGTCTGCGTACGCTACAGTGGTGCGTGGATGTACCCATACATTACGTTAGCCATACTGCTCAAAAGGGTTATAATTTAAAGGTCCAATAAAAAATAAAAGGGTGCATAACTATGAAACTGCTACGATAAAAAAAATATATTGCTATTACGCAAATGTGATGACTGATTTTCGGAATACTATTTTGTCATTTCTCTCATGTGTCAATGATCCTCATCTTTAAATCTATCGCATTTTTACTTTCCGAACATATATGGAAAGTATTGTAATCATGAAAATATTCGACTTTTAAGATTTTCATGTATTTACACGTTTTCGGGCATTAATTCATTTATGTTGTTTTTGCGGTGATGGATTTGTGTACATAAGCAAACACGATAGCTCCTAAACAGTGCATTTGATTGAGCTGAAATTTTGTATATATATTATAGACCACCCATATTGATTTTCGCGTGTACAGGATGTGTAGTTTTTTACAAGGCTGCAAAAAGAATTTAATACATTGGGCGGGAGTTCCTGAAAGTGCGCTAGCGTCTATTGAGTATATCAGTATTTTGTGTTTTGGCAAGCCTACACGAAGGGCATCTACCCACGGGAGAGGGGGACTTGGGCGGAGGACCTTTTTAAGGGGTTCTAACGCGTATTTACTTTGCATCTGCATGCAGATAAAACCGCCTGAATCTCTAGATCCTTTGATCGACTGCCACGCAGTATGCCCCAACGCGGGACCAGTACACTTTGGCTGTCTACCATACTCATTGTCTTAACGTTAGTTCTAAACGGTGTATTTCATTAAGCGAAAATTCAGTATGTATATTATAGATCTCAGGCACATGACCGGCAAATATTTTGGTGTGCGCACAGCTTATAGTTCGTTAACAGGGTTGCAAAACAGGATTCTTATACATTATTATGGTCTATAGACACAAATAATTTAAGGTGTACTAGTGTCTAAATGGTGCATTCGTATAAGTTCAAATTCAGTATGTATATTGTAGGTCTCCGTTTTACAACCTGTTTAGATTCTCGTAAGTGTAGGATTCATAGTTTTTTCATGTCACAAAAAAATATTCTTGTGACATTGCGGTCTGTACATTAATCTTTGAAGTGCAGTAGCGTTTGAACACTGTATTCTTAATTATTGAATGTTCCAACATACCGAGACAGAACTAATGTGAAATCGTAAAGCTGCCGTATTCAAATTCTGCGCCTACTTTTATAGAAACTATGTCAATTTGTACTATTTGATTTATTGTCTTCCGAAGAAATTTTGTACAAAAAGCAGTTCGTGCATCCTGACCACGATGAGTTTTTAGTCATGAGCATGAGGAAAGCATGATCACATTGTCCCCTTTTAAATATATAAATTCATTTGACAGAAGACCGACGATGTAAGAACACATGAAGCCGGGGTTGAGGATATCGGGATATATCATTCCCCGGGTAATTTTAGCATGAGTTTTAATATTTTCCCATCAAGCCGAATTTAAGTTTATATATGTACGGCCACAGTCGTCGACTCCATGGGGCTTGCGGAGGCTTCAGCCCCCTCAAAAATTTCGTTCCAATCTTTCTACTGTCAAATATTTTTTTCTCTATATTGGTTGAAACTCAAAGAGTGTGGTGCTACTATTTTTCGATAAGACAAAAGACTGTGGATACGGAGCTTTTACACAAAGTACTTAAAGGCTTTTGTGAGAAGTAATCGTCTCAAATGAATTAGAAGTAGCAAGAAATATTTCTTGACTTTGCAGATGATTAGCAGATAAAATAGCCATAAAAGGATGACCTTGAGACTGAGGGGGCGACTTTCTTGCAGAGGGTTGTTCTGTTCCTGGAGGTGTCAAGAAAACCGCAAACTTGAGGTGGTCGACAGCTTTCGGTTGAGAAGAAAGAGCAACAGCATTGTAGCAGAGGTGTCATGATTGCTTCTAGCAGGGTTTGAATTTTGCGCCCCCTCAACACAATGTTCGGATAGTGCTCCTCACAAGGGTTACGCCCCTAGCAGTGGTATACAGTAAGCCTCCGAAACCCCCGAACACACAGTTGAAAGTTACCCCGTAGTGCGGGGGCAGGAGGGTGAAGAGACCTCCACACAAGGAATTATTTTTTAAATGAAATTAAATATTTTGTAATTTTAATTTTACTTTCATTTTTTTAAAGAAACCGCAGAATATTAGAATTTATCTTAATACTTTACAGAGGATAGACAGAAGAACAGACATATATTCAGAGTGTGTCACAATTCCCTCCCGAGTTTGGAAAGCTTATTAAAAAATATATTACCAATACAGCAACGAAGTTGACTTTATTGAATAAAAAATGTTACAAGCTTTTTTTTCTTATGTTCAATATGTGAACCTTTCGTGATGTGGCAGCTATCAAGTCTAAAGTCAAATTCTTCCCTCCCATACTCGCTTTAACTTGTCGCGATCAATGGTAGCGAATGCGGTTGTGATCCTTTGGCGTAAATGAGGCACAGGGGGCACCAACACATCATCTTTTATATAACGCCATAAAAAAATCGCATACTTATGTTCTGGAGAGCGTGGTGGCCACGGATGAAGGCGATTGTCGTCGATAACGCCTCGACCAATTCAACGACGAGGAAGCTGGTTATTTGTGAAAAACAAAACTTGTAATGTTTCTTTTCCCCATAAAGTCAACTTTGATGCTGTATTGGTAATATATTTTATAAGCCTTCCAAACCCGGAGGGGGGGGGGATTGTGACACACTCTATATGTATATATTTAGAGATACAGGAAGCTCGTGATTTGTGAAACAAAACTTGTAGTGTTCTTTTCTTCACTAAAGATAACTTGCCATATCGGTAATATATTATTTTTTATAAGCCTTCCAAACCCGGGAGAGAATTGTGACACACCCTGTATTTATAAATCCCTGATTAGATACATCGTTGGAAAAAGCAACTAAAAATGTGTAGGGGGTTGCATTTTCCTCACGTTTTCTCCCTTTTTCTCACAATCCTTCCTTAGCCTGAAACACTTGTAATAACCAATTCTTCGATAAATCATTCGTAATATTTAAGCGAACTGTTTTTCGTGATGAAAGTATTATTATCCATAGTAAAAAGTTTTCAACAATTAACCAACTACTGGGCTTGTATAAAAAGACTCTTTTTAAACTTAAAAAAATTAACCATAATAAATTTTTGATAAATATAAGCTGAAAGCGCAAATTTAAAGTTTATTTCGAATCTCGATTTTCGAATCTTTCTGTCTAAACAGAGTTGAATTGACAGAAATGTGGCGGGACCGTTAGAAAATTGTATTAGTTTTTAGGGCTAAGCAAGATGAGTGGATAAAGAAACATCTTGAAGATTATTTCCGGATACTTGGATTCGTTACTTTATAGTTTTGCAATCGTGAAATTTTCTAATGCGAAATAAAAGATAATTGACCCTTTTTTTTTAAATATACTGATCCAAAACTATACCAAAGAAAGTGAAATTTATTTTTAAAAATCATACGCGTTTAACATAGAACCTCTTCCTCTTTTTGAAATTAAGTTAAAAAAATTGATGTGCCCCACCAGTGGCCGAGCACATAGCGCTCTCAACTAGTAAACGGAAGGTGCCTGGTTTAAATTCAGGTCGCATCCGCCTACCTAGCCTTTCAGAGATTCCCGGATTTTCTCCGAAACTTCGAGTAAATACAGTTTAGGACACCTTAGAAAAACAACCACGGAGAGCACTCCCCTCGGACTAGATCCCCCGAGTTGATAATCAACGTAATCTAAAAAAAAAAATCGAAAAAAACATTATTTCTTTCATGTCTATTAAATTATACACATTTTTATGAGCTCCATTTAAACTTATTTAATTTGAAATTAAGATAGGATACTGGAAACAATTATACAGATTTTCTGAAATGTAAAAAGAATTTTTTAATATAATGATTATAATGAAAAATGCACATTTTGGAACGTAATTACAAAATCCCTGATTCTATGGAAACTATTCAACTATTGAGTAGTATTTTTTAAAGCCCCCCCCCCCACGTCCCAACGAATCATTAGAATTCCCTCAAAATTTTTTACAATTCGGCGCCAGGGTGCACCGCTGCTTTTCACAACTTCTCCAGATAAACTTCTGGCTATGTTTGCGACAAAAGATAACAGCGCAGAAAGGTTCTTCGATTTCATGACTTACATTTGACTTTGTATGTCGAGACCTTTCACCGAAATATCCACAATCACCCACCTCAACATCAGAACTTAAGAATTAAGCCGTATTCCTGTTTGAAGCTATTTCGCATTCTAGCCATTTAAACGTCGTTAGTCATAGGTCCATTCCGCTTGTTCGTGTCTGTAATTCTCCATTTGCATCATTAAATGTTATTTAAATTTATTTTTATAATGCGCATGCGCAAACATGATGGTATAAACGATGGTCTACGTCTTTTTAAAAGCGTAGACATTCTGCGACAGCGAAACAAAACTTCGTAGACGACTGTCTGGATGTCGAGAACACAATAGCGCACCTTGACTTGATGTTACAATTTATTCCTTTAAGGACACGTTCAAAACGAGGCAAAATCAAAATTTTGTTTTGTTATTGCAATTAGTTTATTAGTAATTTATTTTTCTCTCAGCTCGAAATAATTTTTAGCCATTTCTATCCATTTTTCGCTGTGATTCTAGCCACTTTTAATCCGGCAGAGTTGCAACTAGGGATGGACACGGGATACATCGCATCGTGTCGCGTTCCTGTTTAGCATGCGAGACTAGAACGCGAGACGAGAAAGGAAATATTTAGCAAGGCGAGACGCTAGACGAGACAGAGAATTGTCTCACACGATATTTCTCACGAAAATTTCTCGTCCATAAATTTACGATACGAATTGCTTTTCAATCAGAATAGAAGTGCTGTATTTGAGGCGGTATGCCATCCCCTTCACCGTATTTTTTATTTTAAAAGGAGACGTTTATTTTGTATAATTATTTTGAACATAATGATATTTTTATTTTGTGATTTTACAACGGTGTGATGTGCAAACGAAAAGGACTTTTTATAGACCGCCCAAATAGATTTCCGTACAATCTTTTTTGTCAGAATTAAAAAACATAAACCTATGTTTAGAAATATAATACATATACGAAGAACCTCACTAATGCAACGACAAACCAGGCAGCTATTTGGTCCCTGGTATTTTCTGTAAGTGTATATCTAGCGTGAAGTCAGTTCCATGACTCGCGATTACTTTCGTATAAATCAATAGTATTCAATCTATGGATCGTGTCGTCATTGATGGGTTCTCATAGGAGCACTTTTAAGGGAATTTCTTGCATTTCAAAGAAGAGGGGAATGGTTATCTCAGTCTTTGAAATACTTTAAAACTGAAGTAATACAAGAAAGTTCACTATGTTATAAAGATGCTTATTACACCCAGTGGCGGATATACAGGTTGTGTGACGGCGATCTATAATATACATACCCTTTTTAAACTTATTCGAATGTACCATTTAAACACTAGTACGTTTTAATTGATTTGCATTCGTAGGCCGAAATGCATAAGAATTACTTTTGCAATCCTGTGAACAAATTATTAGCACTACACACACCAAAATCTACGCAGGTCATGCGACCGTGACCTATAACATACAAGCTCAATTTGAGCTCAATCGACTGCGCCGTTTAGACACTAGCACACTTTCAAGAATTTCTATCCATAGACCATAATGTAAACGAATTCTTTTTTACAGCCCTTAACAACTTTCCTTTTTTGCGCCCCGAGTTTTAAGTCAGAAGACATCTGGGTTGACAAATTTTTGTGATGTCGTGTGAGTTACATAATCCCCGTGAATCAAAGTCAAGTCACTGTCAGTCAAAATGTTCCTGTAGAACTGGCGAAAATCGTATTTTTTATCTGAATGTTCCTTTTAATTACTATTTAGCTTTACTTGCCTGGCCGTAGCAACAAACTTCTAAAATGTAAGATGTAGTTATTTGTTCAAAGTAAATACAGGACTATTACAAGCTTGAATTTTTCCTAGTTGGCTGTATTATTTTTTTTTAAAGTTAAAATCTGAAACACTTAAGAACACAGTGCGTATTTAAAATCTGAAACACAGATTTTAAATACGCACTTGAATGCTATGTATTAAAAGCATATCATAGTCTATGCTTCTTCCCTAGTTTTCTTCCTTATTTCATTAAGTTGAAAAGTGTATCATTATTCATTGTGCTGTATTTTTTTTCCTTGCTCCATAAAACACATCTTTGGATTCTAAATCTAACATTAAATCACCTACTAAAACTGTTTTACAAGCATATTCCAACTATACTTCAGCATTTTAAATACTGTTTGGAATGTGCATCATAATTCATGAGTGTGCCGTGTTTGTCTTTCTTGCTCACAAACTCTTCTTCAAAATTGAAATCTATATTAAAATTGCCTACCAAAACTGTATAAGAATCTTTCTCAGGCATATTCTAACTATACTTCACCTTTATAAATACCATTTGGAAAGTGTATCGTAATCTATGAGTGTACCATATTTGTCTTCCTGTTCCATAAAACACATCTTCGGAATTGAGATCTATATTAAAATCGCCTTCTAAAACTGTTTTACAATTTTCGCCAGGCATATTCTAACTATACTTTTCCTTTGTAATAATCTGTCGCGTTTGCCAGTTTCTAGCCAAATTTGGAAGATATCACAGAGCTTGGTTTGGTTTTGAAGACGTATTTTTGACACCAAACTTAGCGATCAATTATCAAAAATTGCAAACCTTGTGCGACTTTCAACATTTTTTCTCCCCTTCCCCTTCGCTTTATCTGGCAATCACATCTGAAAAGTGCCTCGCCGTGACAAGGCATGTAGACAAAGACAAATTATGTCGACGCTGAAAAACATGCTTGATTTTAATCGTACTGTAGTTCTAACAACGAGGATTCGAAGTGTGAGGATTCGAAGCATGAAGAAACTAGTCCTTGTGCTAAACAGTGAATGTCTGTCATACATACCTTACACATTACTGTTAACATTTAAATGGAAAATAGCGTCGTGTAATACTTATATGTACTGACTGAGCATAAATAAAATTATTTTGACTCTCAATTTTCTCCTTTTTGTTCATTGAAGCTTTACTCGCGGATCCAGAACTATCACTAGCAAATTATTGCCCTGTTGTGGTTAACGTGAATCATAGTACACATGATTAAGCACGCATGAGGTACTCAAACGTGAGACACTCATATTTCTAATGAACAAGCTGTATCATTTTCGAGCACTTCATATTACCAATCCCCCCCCCCCCTTCCGAAAAAAATTGTAACGAGAATGATCGGCTCATGTCGGCAATTATAAAAGAACGATATCAATTTTGGTATTAAACACGTAAACCAGTATGTCTCTTAAAATGTATTAATGTTGTCGAAATTCTCTTCAGATTCCCAACCTTTTCACTACCTTGACCAGAAATGTAGAGGGTAATTTATTCGGGGTAAAAATATGCATTAGTGTCGGGAATAAATAAATGTAATTTCTGCAAGACATAAAAATCTAAAAGCTCATGGTAACTGATCTAAAAATTTCGGCGTCGAAGGGGATATACATCCATTGCTACGCCTGTAATTTCGACTTCCTTGATTTCATTTTATTAATAGACCAACAAATTAATTTTTTTAATTTAAAAAAGAAAAAGAAAACAAGGAACAGTTAAAACACAAAAAAATAATCTTCACCCTTCAAAACGTCCCTGAAACCTCTGCCCATTTAAAACTTTCATTGACACCCTCTGAAATCTCGGCTTAGACGATTAAATAACCCAGATAATAAAAAACGATTTCTCTTCAATATCCAAAACTCCAGAGTCAGACTGACAACCGCGGGATAAGCCAAAACGCTGAGACTTTCCACTTCATCCAAAACAGTTTTTACAATCGTAAAAAGGTGGCATGTCCCAGCTGACTGTGCCCCAGAGATGTTTAAATTTTTTATTTAAAAAGTAAGCAGAAATAGAAGAAGAAATCTGTTAAAAGTGCGAAAAGTTATTTTCGATCCCCAATATGTCCCTGGAATAATATAGACGCATTGAAAACTTAATTGACTCCTTTTGGAATATCGGCTTTAGAAGTTCAAGTAATTTAGCTCATGCACCCACTATTAGAAAAAAAGGTTTTTCTTCAAGATCATGCACACAGGGTCCTTGCTAAAGGGAGAGGTGGGGTAGGGGGAGTCTAACCTCTAATACTCGCAAAATTCTGTTAAACTTGGCAAAATTAGACTCCTAATTGGCAAACTTGGTAAAAAAAAAATAAATAATATAACGAAAACCATAATTCATTTCTGATACGCTTGACAAAATTACACAAACCCAGTTGGCAAAATTAAAAGTTGGTAATATAGTTGATAAAAAAATTAATAAGTTGGTAAACACCGATATTTGACTTGGCGGTTTATCTCCCCTCCTTAAATAAAGCCTTAGCAATGGCTTTGTATGTACCCCTTTATATACCCTTATATTATTCAATTAGCTGAAGTACCCGTTCTTCGCACGGGAATGAATGGACTTTTTGATATTACGATTTGTGGTGATTACTATTCATTGTAATAAACAGATATAGCAAAGTGGATATCGCGTTATATTGTGTCCAATAATCATGCATACCGAATTGCAAGGCAATCGTTTGTACGGTGCAGAAGGCCATGCGGCGTAGCGCAATCTAGTGGCGAGTTTTAGCAAAACGGATACGGCGAAAATATTTTTCGCATTCAGATATCGATGTATACGAATTTTCATGACTATCGGCTGGACAGTCCTGAAGATTATGTGTTGACGCGACATCTAGTGGCAAGTTATAGGAAAATGGATAGCGCCAAACTCTACCCCGTGTTCAAATATCTAAGTATACCTATTTTCATAGCGATCATTTGCACAGTCAAGAAGTGATACACTGCAGGGCCATCCAGTGGTTCAATAAAGTAATGATTTGCTACAGCGCCGTCAAGTGGCGAGTTATAGCAAAATGGATAACGCCAAAATATTCTCATTGTTCAAATAGCTATGTATACTGATTTTCATAGCGACCGTGTTCAACTATCTATGTATACCAATTTTCATAACGATCATTTGCACAGTCAAGAAGTGATACACTGCAGGGCCATCTAGTAGTTAATTAAAGTAATGATTTGCTACAGCGCCGTCAAGTGGCGAGTTATAGCAAAATGGATAACGCCAAAATATTCTCATTGTTCAAATAGCTATGTATACTGATTTTCATAGCGACCGTTTGAATGGTCAAGAATTTGGCCTGCTGCAGCGTCATCTAGTGGCGACTTAAAATAATAATGCATTGCAGTGTCATCTAGTGGTGAGTAACATCAAAAGGAACGCAGTTAGAATATATTCTTCGTGCTCAAATGTGTAAGTATAAAAAGTTTTATGCCGATCAGTCGAACGGTATAGAAGTTGATGCTTTTCAGCGCCATTTAGCGGCAAGTTACAGCAAAATGGATAGTGAAAAATATTCTCCGTGTTCTAATATTCGCGTGTACCAAATTTCATCGAAATCGGTTGGACGATATTCGCATAGCAAACGGCTAAACGGAATAGAATTCGACGTTCTGCTGCGCCACCTGGTGGCAAGTTAGAGGAAAACGGATAGCATAAAAAGCTTCTCCATGATAAAAGACTTAGGTGAACCAAATTTCATGGTGCAACGGTGCTCAACGTTGCTGGAGTTTTTCAACCTCATACACTCATACCAACATTCATTTTTATCTATAACCAGTATCATTATATATCCCAGTCTCAAATAAAATCCAGTTTCAAATCTAAGCCTCGCCAAAGTGCCAACATACGCCATTTTGCAAGCGTTTTTTCAGGAAATCATTCGAAGCATTGACTTAGCAGCAATAATATATGGGAAATGGTTCGACCGCGAAAAAGTAAAGCAAGCCTTTATTTGAAAAGTTGAATCCCTTAATACAGCCGAATTTTTTAAAATTATCAACTGTAACGTGTTTTATTCATCATTACTCCGATGTACTAAATGAGAAGATTTCAATTTTCTGAAATTTGGCGGAATTCCCCCAACTTAAATCAATGTACTCATTTGGCGAGAATTCTGGAGATAGATCAATTGAAATCCCTTAATAACTGCATTATTTCTTCACGGATCATTAAAATTTAACGCTGTATTCTAATAAAACCTTTGCACTTGTTTTCAAAAATCTATTTCCTTAAGCTCTCAATAAATTGCGCCAAGCCGAAATCTGTGCAAACAGCTAGAACTCACTTTCACAAAATCGGCATTTGAGCCATTTTATTTTTTCGCCAAACTAAAATAATTTACCTATTAGCCTCGGAAATCTTCAATTCTTATTGTTTTGCGTGTAAAGCATTACATTCCTGCTCTGATTTCCCATGCACACGATATTATAATTTAAAAAAAATAACCTTACGAATATAAACTAACAAAAAAAAATCATTATTATTCTTTTACTTTTACTTTGAGAATTTAAAACGTTTTATTCGGCAAAATCGCCACACATGGCAACCACGATCCTTATTTCACACTTTTTTCACTACAGGGGTTACAATTACGGAAAGCTTTTTGCGTGAATAGCATAAAAAATCTCTTAAATTCCGGGAACGGGTGGACTTTCAAAGTTTTAAAGTGGACTACGATTTATTCTATATTATTTTACATATCTGTGCTAAATTTCAGGCCGATAGGTCCATTTTTTGTGGATTTGTATACGAACGACATTTTATTCGGCAAAATCGCCACACATGGCAACCACGATCCTTATTTCACACTTTTTTCACTACAGGGGTTACAATTACGGAAAGATTTTTGCGTGAAGAGCATAAAAAATCTCTTAAATTCCGGGAACGGGTGGACTTTCAAAGTTTTAAAGTGGACTATGAGTTATTCTATATTATTTTACATATCTGTACTAAATTTCAGGCCGATAGGTCCATTTTTGTGGATTTGTATACGAATCAAATCCACAAACAAACAAACAGAATTTCATTTTTATTTATAAGATATACCCCTATCATACTGTCTGACTCGCGACTCCTGGACATGGGCGTCGGCACAAAATTTTCCGATGCAGGGGTGGGGGAAGGACAAAGATTGTTTCAACATACGGGTATCATATTGGAAAAAAACTAAAAAGCAGAGAAAAAGCGGCATATAATAATCTAGGGGGGAGGCAAATGATGCCCTTGGCCTATGTTTCCGAAGCCCTAGCTCCTGGACAGCCCCTATGTCCGTGTGTGTGCTACATACAAAACATAAGTAAGGGTGGCTCTCACGCAACACTTATCTTACACCCTCCTCTCATTCCGAAAAGCCGTTGATTCGGATCAGAAATCTTTAAGTTATTTGAACCGTTAGATCTTATACCGTATTTAAATATATTGACACCAATATGTTATAATTTGTAACGAAATGTTCCAATATTATTGCATATAGTTATGCAGCTATAACGGTATGAAAATATCGTTCTGTTCCTTTAACGTTATGGTCTCATACCGTATTTAAAACGTTATTCAGCGAAATGCTATATTCTATAACTAATTGATACTGTATCGTTCTTAAATAGTTAGGTGAGTTTAACGTTATAAACTAAGCGTTAGCATGAGTAACCGAATGCATTCTGTTACTTTTTGTTCCGTTTCTGAGTATAACACAAAACGGAATAACGTTATAATAAGTATACCATTGAATAACGTTATTCTGAATAACGTTATTGCAATAACGTATTCATTTGCGTTCTGTAGATTTGTTACGGTACGATAATAAAATACAAAATGTAACGTAACTAATACATAACGAAAATCAAGCAGTTATTTGTACATATAAAAATTGTATAACTAATTATTTTGTTACAAGGCCGAATAACGTTACAATTTTGTTACGTTAAGTTACGGATCCCTGCAATAAAGTCGTCGAAGCTGAAAATATAGGAGCATTGCTGTCCGACCTGAAAACGAAATGATTGGAATTCAGTCTGGTCTGAAGGTAAAACTGTAGCTTTAAGTATGGAGATCGAGAAAACATTTTCCGGTGGATATGATGAGAGACGCAAAAAACAAAAGATGCATCATCTGGATAGTGAAGAAACTGATAAACAGTTAGATAATGAAGAAAGATATTTTAAAATTTACGTATTTTATCCTTTGGTAAAATCTTGCCAAGTAAATTTGAAATATTAAGGCAGTATTTAACAATACCTGAAAGCAGTTTGAAAGAAAAGGCATTATTTCTATCGCAACAGTACCAAGATGATCTGAATAGTGAAGATTTTCTTTCAGAAATAATTCACTTACCATCCGTCCACAAAGCTAATTTTGGAATTAATCAATTAAAGCTTCTGGATTTATTGAACATACTAACAGAATATAAACTGAACGATCTATTTCCAAATGTTTGCATTGCCCTTAGGGTATTTTCAACCATTCCAGCAACGGTAGCTTCTGCTGAACGATCATTCAGCAAATTGAAATTCATAAAAAATTTCTTAGGATCAACCATGTCTCAAGAACGACTTGTAGACTTAGCAAGACTAAGCATCGAATCTGATATTGCCAGAACTATTAATTTTGATGATGTTATACGAAATTTTGCAAGTAAAAAGGCACGAAAAGGCATTATTAAAATTAAATACTAAATATGCTAATTCTACCATTTATATATATTTTTAACCTTCAAGCATGAATAAAAAATTGCTAAATATAAAGATTTCCTTACTCATTCTTTTCATTTAGCATTCTATATAAAAATCACTAAAAGAAAAAAAATTGATTTTCGAAACTGTGTGTTTAACTATAGCAAAATATGAACTGATGCATTTACAGATAAATAACACACTGTTGATGATAGTGATTTGCAACACGTTAGACAGCGAGGGCGGTAAGGCAAAGGAAGATTTTGGAATCTGGTTATAAAAATACCGTAATGATACTTCTTTTTTTTAATTTTTTATAATGTATACTATTAAAATCTGTGCGCGTCTGTCTGTGTGTCTGTAACATCAACTCCTCCTAAACGGCTGGGAGTTGAGTTTCGAACGAGGTATCCTCTACTAAACTAATCCGAACTAATCCGAACTAACATCTCCTAAACTATTCCGAATTTCGAAATTCGGATTAGTTTAGGAGATATTGATAAAAAACCCCGTCAAAAACACTAATTTTTGCTCTCCGCAATTCCGTGATTGTAACCCCTGTAGTCAAAAAAGTGAGAAATAAGCATCGAGGTTGCCATGTTTGGCTATTTTATTAAATTATTAGGCTCCTGCAGTAAAAATAAAAGAATAATGATTTTTTTCTGTTTAGATTATTTACAAAGTTATTTTTTAATTAAAATATTGCGTTCATGTTAAATCAGAGCTGGAATTCAATGTGTTTTATGTGTGAAAGAATAAGGGATTGAGAGATTTCCGAGACTAATATGTATATTTTTTAGTTTAGCCGAAAAAAAAAAATGGCTCATTTGGCGATTTTGAGAAAGTAGTAGGTTCTACCGATTTGTACAGTTTTGGGCTTGGCGCAAAGTACTGGGAGCGTAAAGAAATAGTATTTTTAATAACAAGTATTACGGCGCTATACTTCGATTTTTCATATAGAAATAATGCAGTTATTAAGGCGATTTTAAACGATCTATAGAATTTTCACGAAATTAAGTAAACTGATTTAAGTTAGAGGAATTCCGCCAAATTTCAGAAAATTGAAATTCTCGCATTTTGTACATGGTAGTTAACGGTGATTAAAACCCGTTATAGTTAATAATAATTTAAATAACTGCTACTTATCAATAATATGCCTGAATTAAATTTTGGCGATGGAACCATATAAATGATAGGTGGAATTCAATCTATTTCCCATTTTGATTGCTGATGAATCAATGCTTCGAATGATTCCCTGAAAACAAAAAAATCTTGCAAAATAGTGTATGTTGACATTTGGCGATCGAAGTACTGTGAAATAAATAATTGATTCTTATTTGTTAAAGCAGCGCTACGGAAGTTTCTTTTACTAAAAGCTGTTAGAAAGGCGTAATTAATACTGTCTAATATATATTTTGTTTTACGAATTGAAATGTATGTTGATTCCTACTTTAGTACATTTCTTAGCAAAGTTGGCGAAAAATATTCAAATGTAGTGCAGCTCTGTACGTATTATTAATTCCATTCCACAATTGAGATGAGCCGAGGTCACTAGCGTATACATAGATATTTTTTTTAAATTCCGCCAAACAGAGTATTGCGTATTGCCTTTAGTGTCAAGTTTAATTTGTGGTTTGAGCTATTTGCCATCGACTGGCGGTGTTAATTTCGTCAATATGGCAGTTCTAGCAAAGTAAACATGAATAACTCATTTCATGTTCTATTTTTAACATTGCTATAGTTTCCGTAGCAACGGAATCCATTGTTGCCACTTAAGTTGCTAAATTTTACAATTAAGTGAAACCACTCATTTCTACAGCTTTTAAGAATCGAAAAAGTGAAAACGCATCAATTGTGAAACAAATAGAACTGTAACAGACTTGCACCTTAAAAATAATCGTTTTTATGCAATTCTACATACCTTTAATTTTATTTCCTTCGAGTATGGATGTCATTTTTTACGTCATTTTTGCTGTTTTGCTGCAGATTATCCGGAGCAGCACATACCCTCTAATGTATATGCTCCTCCGGAAGCAAGAGCGTATGTCCGGCGCGTATTTGTGTAATCCCATTGTGTTAATCAGAATTGTCTGGTGTCACATTTTTTAGACCATTTTTTTACCGCCGAGATTCCGATCCTGAAGTATATTGATTAAGCAGGAGTAGCCAGAAAATTTTCATGGGAATGTTACGACTACTGCAACTCACATATATGTACACGTGTGTGCGATAAGGGAGTGAAGAATATACATTTTGTATGGCAAAAAACTCCGCTTGGGGGGTTGTGACCCCTTATTCCCTCCTTGGCTACGCTACTGTACGCAAGCATAAGTTGTCACGTCATGAAAAACCGTCATAGATGGCAAACTCCGAAGTTGTTCTGAGGGTTATACAAAATTAAAAATTTTTCTTTTAGTAAATTTTACTTTTGATACAGTTCGGATATTTGGTTTTAATACATTTCGGCTACCAAAGTGAGATGAAATATTACTAAATACGGCAACCCAGAATTTTCTTAAATATTGAATTTGACACTATGCAACTACAGTAGATTCCCTAACACGGTAGATACGTTCCGTGTTATAGGAATCCGTGTTGTACGGGTCCTGCGCTATACTCCACCTGGAGTGCGAACTGCGCGGTATAATCGCGGCAAAACTTATTCGCGCTCCGTAAAAATGCAATGATGTTTGGTGTTGCCATTCAAAAGAAATGTTAATTACAGGAGCTAAGGCGTCATAATATCAGAACATATGTCTCATTTCACCGTGCTGTACGAGTCTCTTTTAACGTGTTACACGAAAACGATCGTAATGTTTTCGAATTAATTCGAAGAATTCGTGTTTTAGACCCATGTTATAAAGGGGTCAACTGTAATCTGTAAAAAATGAAAAATGAAATTAGTTATTTATTTAGCCGAATTGACAGTGAGATAAACGTCAGTTTTATGTAACAAGTGTGATACTGCATTAAGAGTTCAATAAGGGTAATAAGCTTTTTCTCAGAAGTTACATCAAGAGCGTTTTCATTTACAAAAGCGACATGATTTTCACCGGAGCAGGATACATATTTGGCTTTTAAACGTATATGATACATGCATTGTTTCATGCAGGTTTTTTAATTTAAGTAAAATTTAATAAAGTCGTGTGTAACATAACTGCGCTAATGCATTATCCACGCTTTGAAAAATGCAAGATAAAATTGTTGTCAACATCATGTAATGTTATTTATGTGGTATATACTATATATTAATGCTATAAATTAAACCTCACAAAGAGAATTATATGATATAGAAATCGGGCATTTTTCAAAAGAGAAAAGTTTTGTCTGCATACCATAAAGTTCTTTCTTTTTTGATCGCCAGTCACATTGACGTAGTTTTTGTGTCATGTTGCAATCGTCTAAAATTTGCACTCCTGACGTCAACTTTTAGTCACGATTCAAGTATTTTTTCACGTTTTGAGATTCCGAATGACTGGGTTTAATTCGAATTATATATGTTTAAGGAAAATATGCGTTTCCCACCGTGCGGAGAACGGGTACGCAGCTAGTACATTATTACATATTGTAAATACTATTATTAAAATTATAATTTAGGTAGGAATAAAAATGACCCCACAATATTAACTTTTTTTATTTTTAATAACTACTTTTAAAGTAAAATTGGACAGAATTTAAAATATATTTCTTGAGGCAAAAACAAGTTGGGGAGGGGGGCCCGGGAACATTTCTGTCCCGCCATATAAAAATTCTCTCGGAGGCCCTGGTTGCCGAAGTGATATTGATAGCCTTGTGAATGATCAAAATTAGTTGTAAGCCTTTCGAAATACGTGCGCAACAGATTTTTAAAAAGAGAGCTCCGGCTTTCATTTTTACTTTCCGAACATGCACCATGTAAGGAAAGTATTGTAATCATAAAAAAATTCGACTTCGAGATTTTGGTGTATTGACATGTTTTGAGGTCTTCTGAATTCATTTATGCTATTTTTACGAGATGTATGTATGTGTGTGTGTGTTTGTGTGTATGTGAGTGGACACGATAACTCCTAAATGGAGTATTCGTTTGAGCTCAAATTGGGTATATATGTTATAATTATAAACCACGACCGGTATTGATTTTGGTGTGTATAGGACTGATAGTTTTTCTACAGGGCTAGGACAAAAATTTCTTTTACATTATGGCCTATGGGGGGAAATTCTTGAAAGAGCGCTAGCGTCTAAACGATGCATTCGATTAAGCTCAAATTTCTTATATATTTTATAAACCACCATCCTAAGACTGGTATTGATTTTGGTGTGTATAGGACTTAGAATTAGTTTATTTTTATACTTTTTTATTTTAGTTTTTATACAGGGCTACGACAAAGATTTCTTTTACATTATGGCATATGGGGAGAAATTCTTGAAAGTGCGCTATCGTTTAAACGGCGGATTGGATTGAGCTTCAATTTGGTATTTGTGTTTGAATTATTCATCGATTAAAATCGATTTAAATGCTTGGTAATGATCTTAATCGTAAGGGTTCGGAAAGTCGAGTGGAGTCACTCCAGATTTTTTTCAAATTAAAGATCCAAACTTATGATTATTTTATTCGAAGGTATGCGATTTCATTTTAAAAGAAATGTCGGCTACAGAAACGTAACAAAAATTCTCAACACTTATCCCTTACCTTAGAATATTTCTACTTATGTGGCAATAGGATATTTACTTCAATTTTATTGTGATTATTAATTTGAATAAATCTTTCAAAAAAAATGTATAGAAACTATATATTTACCGTGCACATTGGTTGAAAGCAGACTACAAAAGAAGAAACTGGTCAAGCATTGCAGGAACATCGCGGTCAACTGTAAATATTCACTGCACGAAAACGTAAGACTGGAATCGTACAAGGTTCTATGTACAGTGTCTTTTAGGCTGACATGGTGCGCCTTTTATATCTGCATGATGTGTTTCAATTATCCGTAACTTACGTAACGTGAAAGATATTGCTTTCGATGAAAGATCCACGATACAAAGAAAGGGAAATTAGGTATTGTAGTTCAAGGTACTTTATTTTTTAAAAATGAATACTAGAAATAAATGTCTTTCCTCAGTTAAATTTAATAGTTGAAATTGCAAAATGAAGACTTGCTTTTTTATATTGATGAACAATTTTAAGTTACCTCGATGACAGTACATTGAAAACAATGGAGTAATTTAACAGAATATATAATAAGTTTTGCAATATTTCACGTATTTACGACCATAATGATTTCTTAAACAATCGGCAGTTTTCGTCTATTTGGAAGAAAATTTCTTTGAAGGACGTTTATCCCAACTATAGAAATCTATTTGATATGAAATTTTACTTCTTGAAACATAATTTAAGAACAAAAATGCCAAAATGAATGTACTCATGAAATGAGTTAATGATTTATTTGAAATTTTGAAGACATACGGGGGGCGGGATAGGGGGATGAAAAAGAAACAAAAAAACTTAGGTTCTTTAGAAATCAGTAATATATACGAAGGCAAAAATGTAATTGTTAATAATATGTTTCTGAAAATTTAGACCTCACATTGATTAATTAATGTATCATTAGAGACAAAATGATTAGCTCGGCGTAATTATTATCAGTGTATCGACAACATACTAAGGAATACGTAAAACAGCTGTAGATATAGATAGCAATTCTTCTCACTGGATATTTCACGTTAGCTAGTTAAAGAATCAAATACTCCGCTTTTGACATAGCCAATTACGTATAGTAAGGGTGGGGAGGGGGTCCTTGGGGTCTGGACACCCTCGAAATAAAATTTAATATAGTTTTCAGCTACATAGCTAAGATATCCTTTCAAGGAACAAAAAATTCGATTAATATATATATATATATATATATAATTAATAAGTAAAACACAAAACATACTGCAAATAAGACATACCTCGCATAAAATTATAACAGCTATAAGCAAGAATTAGAAACCACATTTTGAAAAGATAATAAATAAATAAATAAATAAAATTGATAAAAGCTAAGCCAAATAAAGTGCAAGAATCAATGTGAAAATAGAATGGAACGGAAATTATAACAACTGTCACCATCTTCAGGGGCCACAAACAGTGGATTATAATTAAAAGCAAACAAAATAGTAGGGTTTCGGTTATGTGGCATATCAAAAGAGATATTAACTCCACACGTTCTGGGCCCAACCCTACTATAAAAAAGGAAAAGAAGAAATCAAAAAGATAACAAAAAATAGAAATAGCAATTATAAATCTACATACCAGACTTGAGCACATGGAAAACTTATTGAAAACAAGTAATATGTGTTGCCAATGTTAAGAATTGTAAAAAGTGAAAAATGGTGTTGCCACAAAATAAAAGTGGAAAGAAGAAAGTATAGGTGTTGCCAAATACTAAAAGGTAATATTATTATACTTTAAGAGTATCCAGATATATTAATATAATTAAATATATATAGAATAATAATAAATTAAAATTATTGAATAGCCAATTAAATATAACATATTGTCTTAAAAAATATAATGATTGTTATTAGTGACAAAGTATGAATAACTGTTATTGTATGACAGAAGATTAATCTAATAAATTTAAAAAATGTTTAGGACAGAATAATCACAATATAGGACCCCCCCTCCCACTTTTTTTTTAATCCCTCCAGATATATATATATATATGCATGCATATACACATCCAGATTGTTTTTATACATATTACTCTTTTTTTTTTAAATATGAGAAGAACTTCCTCCGCCCGACCCATCCATCCAATTACAACCTTCAAACCAAAACTCCACCCAACCTCCAGTAAATTAACAAAGACATTAGACACATCATTATCAAGAATTGTATATAATAGATTTTAGGAACTTAGTAGGAAAGTTGTATTGTCTAGCTGACAGAAAAAGTGATTTAAAATTAGAGACTTTAAAATCTTCAGAACATAGAAACTTGATTCTACAGCAGTGATTATAGATGATATTGTGGAATACAGATTTATGTAAGCAGGAGGAAAGATGAGTAAAGCTATTTATTTTAAAGCTAAAATATTTTCTCTTATCATATATATTGAAACTAAGGTTATTTCTAGGAGTGATGGAGATACTTAGATCTAGAAAACTAACACAATTGTTAAGCATATCATTTTTAATTAATTCCAGAGCAGAAGGATAGTTTATTGGGAAGATAATGTTATTATTATTATTAGTGTTTACAAGTAAGATATCATCTATATATCGTTTAAGTATGATATGTGTATTAGTATATTCTTTTCCTAGTAATATAAGTATAGCAGGGGCGTAGCCAGAAATTTTTCATGGGGGGGGGGTACGACTACTGCAACTCACATATATGCATACATGTGTATAAGGGAGTGAAGAATATACATTTTGTATGGCAAAAAATTCCTCATGGGGGGGGGTATGACCCCCTAACCCCCCCTTGGCTACGCCCCTGAAGTATAGATCTGCAAGGTAACTAGATGCTGAACCACCTTGTGGTATACCATGATTTGTAGATATTTTTTATTGTTATGTAGAATATAATTATTGTAGATAATAAATTTAGAAAGACAACTGAAATAAGTTACATCAACATGGAAAGGAAGCTTAATATTTTTAACACAAGTTTCAAATAATTCATTAATTACATTGTAAAGGTCGTCAAGAGGAATATCTATATAAATAAAATTAGACTTTTGTCTGTACATTTCTTGGAATTCAAAAATTTTGCGATTTCTATCCGTTTCAAGCAACCGGGAATCCGATCCGACCCTCAAAAAAAAGTTTGTTTGTCTGTCATTCTGTCATTCTGTCCGTGACGCTTTTTTTGTTTAAGCATCACGTAAAAACGACTGAAGCGAATGATATGAAATTGGGTGTCATGATAGGTGGTCACTCAATTTAAAACATAGGCGTCGAATTTTTAAAAAATCTTGATTAGATTTTCAGATTTTGCGAAAATCCTTTCAAACTGCGTAAATTTGTGTTCAAGCATCACGTAAAAACGACTTAAGCGAATGATATGAAATTGGGTGTCACGATAGGTGCTCACTCAACTTAAAACATAGGCATCGAATTAAAAAATAATCTTGATTAGATTTTGAGATTTTGCGAAAATCATTACAAACTGCGTAAATTTGTGTTCGCACATCACGTAATAACCGCAAAGGTGAAAAAATGATATTTGATAAGCAAAATTGAAATGATATTGATAAGCATCTAATTAAAAAAAATTGATCAGATTTCTAGATTTTGCGAAAATCGTTTAAAACTGAGTGAATATTTGTTCACGCATTACGTAATACCGACTAAAGCGAATGATATGAAATTTGGTCACATGATAGATGGTTTCTCAATATAAACTATAGGTGTCCAGTTTTTTAAACATTTTTATTAGATTTTGAGATTTTGTGAAAATTCTCTCAAAATACGTTTATATTTCTTCAAACATCACGTAATAACGACTAGTACGAATGATACGAAATTTGGTGATATGATAGGTAGTTGCTAATCTTAATTTATAGGCGTTGAATTTTTAATATATTTTGATTACATTTTGAGATTTTGCGAAAATCGTTTTAAAATGCTGAAATTTTGTGCCAGCATCACGAAATAAAGACTGCAGGGAATGAAGCGAACTTGGGTGACATGATAGGTTGTCACTCAACTTAGATTGTAGGCTTCAAATTTTTCAAAAATGTTGATTAGATTTTGAGATTTTGCGAAAATTATTTCAGTATGCGTAAATATTCGTTCGCACATCAAATAATTACGACTAAAGCGAATGAAATGATAGTACTTAGTTACTCTCTAACCTGTAATATTTTCACAATACATAAAAGTTATAACTTCGCTTTTTTTAATTTGGCAACATACTACATGCATTCTGTGTACTCCTACAATGCTGAAGAAAAATCTTGCTTTTTTGGAAATTTGCATTCACTAACCCGTCAAGGACGGGTACTTCAGCTAGTTGTTAAATAAATCTTTAAAGTCATAGGTATATAAAGAGGTAATATTACTAATATTACATATTGTATTGCGTAGATCATAACTATTTCCTATAGAGTAATCATTACGTTTTATATAATACTCATGCATAACAGATAATATCTTTAATAAGAAGTTTACTTGCTACATTGCTATATGTATTACATCCTATTGTAACAGTTCGAAACTTTAAAGGAGATTTATGAAATTTAGGGATTAGTACTATATAAGGATAGTGTAGATTGTTATGTTGTAGGTTGAGAAGTTTATAGAAAGCCAGAATTTTTTTATTACAGACTACAGTAGAAAGATTAGTAGAGGAATAGATACTATTATTTACAATTGAAGAGGCTAACAAGCTATGATTTAACTGCTTACAAATAAAAGCATAATTATTGGATGATTTATCTACATAAGTAATTATATATACAACTAATAAGTAAAACACAATATATACTGCAAATAAGACATACCTTCGCATTAAATATATAACAGTCAGATATATATATATATATATATACTAGCTGAAGTACCCGTCCTCGACGGGTTAGTGAATGCAAATTTCCAAAAAGCAAGAACTTTCGTCAGCATTGTAGGAGTACACAGAATGGATGTAGTATGCTGCCAAAGTAAAGAAAGCGAAGTTATGATTTTTATGTATTGTTAAAATATTACAGGTTAGAGAGTAACTAAGTAATATCATTTCATTCGCTTTAGTCGTAATTATGTGATGCGCGAACGAATATTTACGCATATTGAAATAATTTTCGCAAAATCTGAAAATTTAATCAACATTTTTGAAAAATTGGAAGCCTAGAATTTAAGTTGAGTGACAACCTATCATGTCACCCAAATTCGTTTCATTCCCTGCAGTCTTTATTTCGTGATGCTGGAACAAATTTTCAGCATTTTGAAACGATTTTCGCAAAATCTCAAAATGTAATCAAAATATTTTTAAAATTCTCTCTCTCAACACGTATAAATTAAGATTAGCAACTACCTATCATATCACTAAATTTCGTATCATTCGTATTAGTCGTTATTAAGTGATGTTTGAAGAAATATAAACGTATTTTGAGAGAATTTTCACAAAATCTCAAAATCTAATAAAAATGTTTAAAAAATTGGACTCCTATAGTTTTCGTTGAGCAACCACCTATCGTGTGACCAAATTTCATAGCATTCACTTTGGTTGTTATTACGTAATGCGGGAACAAAGATTCACTCAGTTTTAAACGATTTTCACAAAATCTCGAAATCTGATCGATTTTTTAAAATTAGATGCTTATAGTTTAAGGTGAGTGACTACCTATCATGTCACCAAATATCATTTTTTCACCTTTGCAGTTATTACGTGATGTGCGAACACAAATTTACGCAGTTTGAAACGATTTTCGCAAAATTTCAAAATCTAATCAAGATTTTTTAAAAATTCAAAGCCTATGTTTTAAGTTGAGTGACCACCTATCATGACACCCAAATTCATATCATTCGCTTCAGTCGTTTTTACGTGATGCTTGAACTCAAATTTACGCAGCTTGAAAGGATTTTCGCAAAATCTCAAAATCCAATCAAGATTTTTTAAAAATTCGACGCCTATGTTTTAAGTTGAGTGACTACTTATCATGACACCCAATTTCATATCATTCGCTTCAGTCGTTTTTACGTGATGCTTGAACACAAATTTACGCAGTTTGAAACGATTTTCGCAAAATCTGAAAATCTAATCAATATTTTTTAAAAATTCGACACCTATGTTTTAAGTTGAGTGACCACCTATCATGACACCCAATTTCGTATCATTCGCTTCAGTCGTTTTTACGTGATACTTGAACACAAATTTACGCAATTTGAAACGATTTTCGCAAAATCTCAAAATCCAATCAAGCGTTTTTTAAAATTCGACGCCTATGTTTTAAGTTGAGTGACCACCTATCATGAATCCCAATTTCATATCATTCGCTTCAGTCGTTTTTACGTGATGCTTGAACACAAATTTACGCAGTTTGAAACGATTTTCGCAAAATCTGAAAATCTAATCAATATTTTTTAAAAATTCGACACCTATGTTTTAAGTTGAGTGACCACCTATCATGACACCCAATTTCATATCATTCGCTTCAGCCGTTTTTACGTGATGCTTAAACAAAAAAAGCGTCACGGACAGAATGACAGAATGACAGACAGACAAACTTTTTTTTGAGGGCCGCATCGGATTCCCGGGTGCTTGAAACGGATAGAAATCACAAAATTATATATATATATATATATATATATATATATATATATATATATATATATATATATATATATAAATAAAATTAGACTTTTGTCTGTACATTTCTTGGAATTCAAAAATTTTGCGATTTCTATCCGTTTCAAGCACCCGGGAATCCGATGCGACCCTCAAAAAAAAGTTTGTCTGTCTGTCATTCTGTCATTCTGTCCGTGACGCTTTTTTTGTTTAAGCATCACGTAAAAACGACTGAAGGGAATGATATGAAATTTGGTGTCACGATAGGTGGTCACTCAACTTAAAACATAGGCGTCGAATTTTTAAAAAATCTTGATTAGATTTTCAGATTTTGCGCAAATCATTTCAAACTGCGCAAATTTGTGTTCAAGCATCACGTAAAAACGACTGAAGCAAATGATATGAAATTGGGTGTCATGATAGGTGGTCACTCAACTTAAAACATAGGCGTCGAATTTTTAAAAAATCTTGATTGGATTTTGAGATTTTGCGAAAATCATTTCAAACTGCGTAAATTTGTGTTCAAGCATCACGTAAAAACGACTGAAGTGAATGATACGAAATTGGGATTCATGATAGGTGGTCACTCAACTTAAAACATAGGCGTCGAATTTTAAAAAACGCTTGATTGGATTTTGAGATTTTGCGAAAATCGTTTCAAATTGCGTAAATTTGTGTTCAAGTATCACGTAAAAACGACTGAAGCGAATGATACGAAATTGGGTGTCATGATAGGTGGTCAATCAACTTAAAACATAGGCGTCCAATTTTTAAAAAATCTTGATTGGATTTTGAGATTTTGCGAAAATCCTGTCAAACTGCGTAAATTTGTGTTCGAGCATCAAGTAAAAACGACTGAAGCGAATGATATGAAATTGGCTGTCATGATAGGTGTTCACTCAACTTAAAACATAGGCGTCGAATTTTTAAAAATTTTCATTAGATTTTCAGATTTTGCGAAAATCGTTTCAAACTGCGTAAATTTGTGTTCGCACATCACGTAATAACTGCAAAGGTGAAAAAATGATATTTCGTGAAATGATAGGTGGTCACTCACCTTAAACTATAAGCATCTAATTTTAAAAAATCGATCCGATTTCGAGATTTTGCGAAAATCGTTTAAAACTGAGTGAATCTTTGTTCCCGCATTACTTAATAACGACTAAAGCGAATGATATGAAATTTGGTCACATGATAGATGGTTGCTCAACATAAACTATAGGTATCCAATTTTGTAAACATTCTCATTAGATTTTGAGATTTTGTAAAAATTCTCTCAAAATACGTTTATATTTCTTCAAACATCACGTAATAACAACTAATACGAATGATACGAAATTTAGTGATATGATAGGTAGTTGCTAATCTTAATTTATAGGCGTTGAATTTTTAAAATATTTTGATTACATTTGGAGATTTTCCGAAAATCGTTTTAAAATGCTGACATTTTGTTCCAGCATCACGAAATAAAGACTGCAGGGAATGAAACGAAATTGGGTGACATGATAGGTTGTCACTCAACTTAAATTCTAGGCTTCCAATTTTTCAAAGATGTTGATTAGATTTTGAGATTTTGCGAAAATTATTTCTATATTCGTAAATATTCGTTCGCGCATCGCATAATTACGACTAAAGCGAATGAAATGATATTACTTAGTAACTCTCTTAACCTGTAATATTTTAACAATACATAAAAATTATAACTTCGCTTTCTTTACTTTGGCAACATACTCCATCCATTCTGTGTACTCCTACAATGCTGACGATAGTTCTTGCTTTTTGGAAATTTGCATTCACTAATCCGTCAATGACGGGTACTTCAGCTAGTATATATATATATATTCATTTTATGACGGGCGGTGTATGGGTAAAACTAATCTCTAGTTTTTAAAGTTTGAAATACAAGAAAATTTACAGAATACTGCAAGCCATATATGTCCATTCTGCGAGTCATAGATTAAATCTGGTTTTATCTTCGGAATTACGTATTCCATGTGTTAGGAACAGGGAAATATGAAATTTGTTTAGGAAGTAATTCATATGCTCACGATATAATAAAAATAAGTATCAGAAATTGCCTGAAAATAGGAAAGCCTATTGTTAAAATCTTGTGAAACATGCTCTGTTGAACATCATGATGCTGTTTTTTTTACTACTAGTTCGTGCAAAACTTTTGAGTTATACCTTAAATTTGTCACTATACCATCATAATACTGCGCATGATTTAGTGTGAGAAAAGCAGATTTCGCATTTTAAAAATCTATATATAATTCGACATTTGCTATGGCTTATTAAAATTTTAATTCTGAAATTCAGCTTCTACGCACCACAAAAAGACAAATAAATTGAGATAATCCCGAATTTTGCTACAACAGTGGAGTATTATCAAAGAATACTTTTTTTCCCCCTCTGTCTCGATGGCTTTGACAAACAATGGCTTTGAAGGAAAGCAATAAATACATAAAGCATACCTGCCATTCGATCGTTATACGGGCAAATTATGAAGCTAATAAATCAAGTCTCTCTGAGAATTTATCAATTTATTACGAAAATAAATGCTCCATAAGGGCAGTAAAATCATTTTTTACTGTTTGAAAATGGAAGAGTACAGAAAAAAGATAATGACCTATAGAGGCATTAGAGGCTCTGGATTTATGTGATGCAGTGTTCTTTCAAAACATTCATAATCTGAACAAAATTTTATACACTTTACCTACACCAACTGCAAATACAGAGAGGTCATTTTCCACCATAAAAAGGGTTAAGACATTTGCTGACAACGTGCGTGATAGGGGGCGCGCAAGCACTCACAGAAAACAGCCACATTAGTTCGAAGCACTTACAAAATTTTAAGAAGCAGTTTTAGTTACTTTTGTAGAAAAAACAACTTTTGGAAATTTAGAAAAAAAAATGAGAATAATCTTTTCTTCAGAAAAAGGGTTATTTATGAAATCAT
>JAWZYV010017613.1:0-32432 GCA_038373885.1 Cheiracanthium punctorium | reverse complement strand
ATTTTTCGTTATTTAATACTCCTCAGTCAAACATGAAATCTTAAGCAAACCTAAAAAAATAGCCCTTTTAGTAACTTTAATACGATTTCGAACAAATATGTCCGGATGTAATTTGATCATTTGGCAAAGTAATAGTGTCAAATGGCTATATTTCAAGAAATCATTTCTGTAAAATAATTCTGAAAGCTTTGGATGTTTTCTACAAAAATAAAATAAAGCATTATATTTGTGGCTGAATCAAAACTAAATGGTATTTCAAGAAGTTAAAGTTATTTACTAAGCTAAGAAATACTTCAAATAATGTTTTCAAAATCTAAAAATCACTGCAACCAATCTTCTGTGATAAAAAATGAACTATTTGATTTATCATTTAAAAATTTAAAGCAGTAATATTTTTAATATATATTTTGTTATTTTTTCAACACTGTGTTCAGGAATTACTAAAAATGAATACATCTTTTGTCTAACTTCTAGCAGTTGTTTGACTTTAAATTGAATGGTATATTTAAGTCTCTACTAGATATGTCTGAAAAATTGATATAATAGCTTAGAGAAATACATAGACAAAATGAATTAATTTTTTTATAAATTTCCCTGGCTTGGATATTACAAAATTGGTAATTAAATATATGTTGAAAACAACTGTTGCATACATTTTTTTTGTTGTTGTTGCGGGTGAGGGGCATTCTTATGAATACACATTTATCTTAAACTAGCTGAAGTACCCGTCCTTGACGGGTTAATGAATGCAAATTTCCAAAAAGCAAGAACTTTCGTCAGCATTGTAGGAGTACACAGAATGAATGTAGTATGTTGCCAAAGTAAAGAAAGCGAAGTTATAATTTTTATGTATTGTTAAAATATTACAGGTTTGAGAGTAACTAAGTAATATCATTTCATTCGCTTTGGTCGTAATTATGTGATGCGCGAACGAATATTGACGCATATTGAAATAATTTTCGCAAAATCTCAAAATCTAATCAACATTTTTGAAAAATTTTGAAGGCTAGAATTTAAGTTGAGTGACAACCTGTCCTGTCACCCAATTTCGTTCCATTCCCTGCAGTCTTTATTTCGTGATGCTGGAACAAAATTTCAGCATTTTAAAACGATTTTCGCAAAATCTCAAAATGTAATCAATATATTTTAAAATTTCAACGCCTATAAATTAAGATTAGCAACTACCTATCCTATCACTAAATTTCGTATCATTCGTATTAGTCGTTATTACGTGATGTTTGAAGAAATATAAGCGTATTTTGAGAGAATTTTCACAAAATCTCAAAATCTAATAAAAATGTTTAGAAAATTGGACACCTATAGTTTATGTTTAGCAACCATCTATCATGTGACCAAATTTCATATCATTCGCTTTAGTCATTATTACTTAATGCGGGAACAAAGATTCCCTCAGTTGTAAACGATTTTCGCAAAATCTCGAAATCTGATCAATTTTTTTAATTAGATGCTTATAGTTTAAGGTGAGTGACCACCTATCATTTCACCAAATATCATTTTTTCACCTTTGCAGTTATTACGTGATGTGCGAACACAAATTTACGCAGTTTGAAATGATTTTCGCAAAATCTCAAAATCCAATCAAGATTTTTTAAAAATTCGACGCCTATGTTTTAAGTTGAGTGACCCCCTATCATGACACCCAATTTCATATCATTCGCTTCAGTCGTTTTTACGTAATGCTTGAACACAAATTTACGCAGTTTGAAAGGATTTTCGCAAAATCTCAAAATCCAATCAGGATTTTTTAAAAATTGGACGCCTATGTTTTAAGTTGAGTGACCACCTATCATGTCACTCAATTTCATATCATTCGCTTCAGTCGTTTTTACGTGATGCTTGAACACAAATTTACGCAGTTTGAAAGGATTTTCGCAAAATCTTAAAATCCAATCAGGATTTTTTAAAAATTCGACGCCTATGTTTTAAGTTGAGTGACCACCTATCATGTCACTCAATTTCATATCATTCGCTTCAGTCGTTTTTACGTGATGCTTGAACACAAATTTACGCAGTTTGAAAGGATTTTCGCAAAATCTCAAAATCCAATCAGGATTTTTTAAAAATTGGACGCCTATGTTTTTAAGTTGAGTGACCACCTATCATGACACCCAATTTCATATCATTCGCTTCTGTCGTTTTTGCGTGATGCTTGAACACAAATTTACGCAGTTTGAATCGATTTTCGCAAAATCTGAAAATCTAATCAAGATTTTTTAAAAATTCGACGCCTATGTTTTAAGTTGAGTAACCACCTATCATGACACCAAATTTCATATCATTCGCTTCAGTCGTTTTTACGTGATGCTTAAACAAATAAAGCGTCACGGACAGAATGACAGAATGACAGACAGACAAACTTTTTTTTGAATGGTCGCATCGGATTCCCGGGTGCTTGAAACGGATAGAAATCGCAAAATTTTTGAATTCCAAGAAATGTACAGACAAAAGTCTAATTTTATTTATATAGATATCAGAATCTGCGCTCAAAATGACAGAATCCCCCCGCTTTCAAAAAATTAAGCCATTGTAGCATACAAATTTTGCGATGATGAGGTACTTGTCGGCATCAGAGAAAGTGCCTTATTTACAATCAAACTAATAGAATACCATTCAGAGACAATGCACACAAAAATAGAGTAAAAATGAATGTATTTATTAATTCCTGTCAATAATTTTTGATAACCCAGAAAAAGATTTTCTTCCGTCGTCTTTTAAACGAACAAGTTTCCTTTTTTGCGAAAAACAGGCATCCGATCCATTTTTTTTTTTTTCAGCTTTACGAGGATTGAACTTCCAACACTACCTGTGCACTTTACCATGGTAGGGCGACACACCTGGCTCGTCTTGCTAAGAGAAAGGACCCAACATTTTCGATTGTTACCATGCCAACGTTGTATTTCATTTTATACAATTTCATAAAAATTCAATAAGTTTTTTTTTTTTTTTTTTTTTTTTTTTTTTTTAACATTTTATGTACACTGACCTCATTGAGATCTCGGCAGACAGCACAACCAATTTTTCAGACTTTTAGTTTTCTACTCTTTTTTATTTTTCTTTCTTTGCTTTACCCTTAGTTAAATTTTAGGATTAAAGATAAATATAATTATTAAATAATATATTGATTAAATAATTGTGTATAATACCTAAATGTTTAAAGTGAGTAATTTAGGTTACTAATATAAAAGCAAACAAATCTGGGAACTTGGACAGCCCATAGAAACAAAGGTAAAAGTCCAAATCATCTGTCCCTTTGAAACAAAAAATTTGGAGCAATTTGAACAAAATTATGGATTTTAACACTGCATCATATCATTAAAGTTCGTTCTGATATTTTTACATGATGCGCATCACAATGTTTTTTATAATGCAAAAAAAAAAAACACTTCAAAACTTTGGTAAACTTTAAGTCTCTTCGAGCTGCCTAATCACCACAGTTTTGTGAAACTTGAATTATTTAATTTGCGTGGGTCATTTCAACGTGGCTACGAACAAAAGACAAAAAAAGTGCTTATTTTTTTAAAATATCAACGTTCTGTAATTGAAAAAATGTATAAATAAATAAGCACTATTTTCGAAAATATTGATTTTTTTTAGTGGGGGGAGAGGTTGGAATTAATTAAACTAGATAACTTGTTTTATATAGTACCTTAATAATCATTTTCTTACAATTTCTTTTGATTCTGAGAAGAAACTAAACATTTATTTTTAAATAGTTTCCATCATCCACAAATGAGCGAAAATTAACACATCAGTTGACTATTATCCTATTGTGAAGTTAATTCGTCACTATTTAAGCATATTCCTTAAATATATGATTTCACAAGATGTGAACGAATGTAGAATTCATATCGTGAATTATATTTTCCTTGTATTGCGAGCTTCAACTAAAATAAATCTTTAAATATAACTTATTTTTCAGAGATTGGTTTCCGAAGCATTTCTACGTATAGAGTTTTGTCACGCAGACAAAAGTTATAACAGGGATCATAAACATATATATTTTCAACACTTTTCGCCATAGCTCTCAAAAAAATAAAGAATAAGCATTGAGATTTCAATAGTGCTAGCTGCAGAATTTTTTAAGAAATTTGAAGTTAGAAATAATGTTTATGTCTTTGTTGATATATAACATTTTCATTTATTTTCTATGTTCTGAAATATATTTTCATGTTTCATCTCAATATATTGGAAAAAGAATGTGGCTAAATCTTAATTGCTCGTAAGCAAAATGGTTAGGCTAGACTTTCAAATGCAAAGCTTTCATTTTTTTCCGCTATTTTAAATGTGGTTTTTAATAAAAACGTTTCGCTCCTATACACATACATATATATTTATTTATAGGCATATATATATATATATATAGTCATTAATTTATGTGCTTTAAAAGATGCACGTATTTTTCGAACATAAAAGCTGGACTTCAATGAATTTAAAAAGTTTAGAAATTATGCAATGCTATAACATTTAACCATTGTAAAAGTTAGGTGGTTAAAATTTTAACATTACATTTTTCTTTAAACGAACGACATTTTTGTCCGTCCTATATTCTTCCTTTTTGCTCCTCCTTGCCAAAAATTATTATTTGTACGAGTATTTTAATTACTGTATCTATAAGATTTAGGTCTCTCTATATATTCTTGACCTGTGTATGCAAAATTTTAAACTGATACGTCCTTTCTTTCAAAACTGAAACATCGAACAAGCATTAAACATGAGAAACGACAGATTATTATTATTATTATTATTATTATTATTATTTTACTAGCTGAAGTACCCGTCGTTGACGGGTTAGTACTGAATGCAAATTTCTAAAAGCAAGAACTTTCGTCAGCATTGTTGGAGTACACAGAACGGATGTAGTATGTTGCCAAAGTAAAGAAAGCGCAATTATAATTTTTATGTATTGTTAAAATATTACAGGTTAGAGAGTAACTAATTAATATCATTTCATTCGCTTTAGTCGTAATTATGGGATGCGCGAACGAATATTTACACATATTCAAATAATTTTCGTAAAATCTCAAAATCTAATCAACATTTTTGAAAAATTGGAAGCCTAGAATTTAAGTTGAGTGACAACCTATCATGTCACCCAATTTTGTTTAATCCTCTGCTGTCTTTATTTCGTGATGCTGGAACAAACATTTTAGCATTTTTAAACGATTTTCACAAAATCTCAAAATGTAATCAAAATATATTAAAAATTCAACACCTATAAATTAAGATTAGCAACTACCTATCATATCACCAAATTTCGTATTAGTCGTTATTACGCGATGCTTGAAAAAATATAACCGCATTTTTGGAAAATTTTCACAAAATCTCAAAATCTAATAAAAAGTTTTAAAAATTGGACACCTACTTTATGTTGAACAACAACCTATCATGTGACCAAATTTCATATCATTCGCTTTAGTCGTTATTACGTAATGTGTGAACAAAAATTCATTCAGTTTGAAACGATTTTCGCAAAATCCCAAAATCTGATCGGTTTTTTTAGATGCTTATAGTTTAAGGTGACCACCTATCATTTCACCAAATACCATTTTTTCACCTTTGCAGTTATTACGTGATGTGCGAACACAATACGCAGTGTGAAACAATTTTCGCAAAATCTCAAAATCTAATCAAGATTTTTTAAAAATTTGACTCCTATGTTTTAAGTTGAGTGACCACCTATCATGACACCTAATTTCATATCATTCGCTTCAGTCGTTTTTACGTGATGCTTGAACACAAATTAACGCAGTTTGAAACGATTTTCGCAAAATCTGAAAATCTAATCAATATTTTTTAAAAATTCGACACCTATGTTTTAAGTTGAGTGACCACCTATCATGACACCCAATTTCATATCATTCGCTTCAGCCATTTTTACGTGATGCTTAAACAAAAAAAGCGTCACGGACAGAATGACAGAATGACAGAATGACAGACAGAAAAACTTTTTTTTGAGGGTCGCATCGGATTCCCGGGTGCTTGAAACGGATAGAAATCGTAAAATTTTTGAATTCCAAGAAATGTACAGACAAAAGTCTAATTTTATTTATCTAGATTTTTTAAGTTATTAAAACTATACAGAGACACATAAGCTCGAACAGATTGATAGCATGTTAAGATGCTCAAAATATTAATAAATAATAATTTGAATAAATCTGTGGGAATTTTGTTTATGAAATCTACCCGAAATTAAAATTTGCAAATCAATTACTGCATTTATAATAGGCGATAAGATTTTGCTTTAATAAGATAAAATGCACTTATCCATTCAAATATTTTTACATAATGCTGTGATGCAGATTACTCATTACTTTTGCATAATTATATATAACCCTTGACCTATATATTTAATCTTGCAATTTACCGCCCGCACCTCCCCTCTAAGCTTTTCTTTCTTTTTCAGCTATGCAGCCTTTTGGCGCATGTATGTTTAACTTGTACGTAACGATTTTTCTGTCTTTTAAGAGGCATGCTATACACCTGCACGTAAGTTGTTTAGGTACAATTTTGCTGGAATCATCAAGTTTTATAATATTTCACACAGGATTATGTGTTTGGCGAGATTGGCTGCAGGCTCTTTACGCTAACCCTTTAAACGTTCCGCTACTGTTAGTTATGGTTCGTGTAAATGAATCTACATTTATATTAACGTTTCGTTCGGTTACTGTCTGTCTATCTGTCGTGTTTTCATGGATTAGGGAGGCTTAGGCACTTCTGCTTTTACATCATTTTGTACCAACCAGAAATTCAGATTAGTTCGATAGTGGCATTATCTGCCAATTATGTTGATTTCTATCACAAATTCCCGAAGAGTTCATTTCTACTTCATTCGGGAGCCGATAGACGGCAGCACCACTGATTGTTTGCGGGATTTCTTAATTTTAAAGAAAATACCAAGCAGGAGGCCCGAAGGCTTAATTATGCCACCCTCAGAGGTACCATTTTTGTATTAGATGTATCTTTTTGTATAGGAACTTGGAGGACATTGCGACCAACCCGTATTTAAAGTGCTCCAGTCGCCATTAGTGAGCACGTCGGTCTTTCGTTGGTCCCAAGATGAAACCCGCAACCTTTCGGGTAAAAGAACGACTCCTCTCCCAACCGAACTACCGCTGCTCTAAAAATTCGGTCACTAGTGTGTTTTCAGTGATGAATGATTGCCAATTTTATCACTTCTAGCCCAATGCTTCCGTCCGAATATGAACCCAGTTTTCGATACAATAAGTACTGCAGTCTTTCTCCTCACCACCGAAGTATGTATTATTTTTGAGATCATTAAAAAATTTATTTTTAATTAGAAGAATCCTCGTCATTGAGAAGCGTTTCAGGGAAAGGATTATATGGACCCACACGCAGTATTAATTCCTTTAGAAACTGTACATGTATCGATGCTTAAATTTTAAATCCCCTAGTTTTCTTCTTCAATTGTCCGATCGCCACTTCCATTCCTCTTCCTAATTGTACGTATTTTTTCAATTAACACATTTAGAACACGTTATAACAATTTATTAATTTGTACTAGAAATTGTAAAATATTTTGTGCTGCATGTAGTAAAAAATATTTGAATCTTAAAAAAAAAAACCTCATAATACATATCCTTTTTCCCTCATAATGAACATAAGTATAAATATACATAGCTTTTTCACTTACTTTTGTCAAGCTTATTGTTTTCACTTAAGGTTAAACATAATTCTCTTTTGTTAAAAGGGTAAATTTGTTATAAAAATGCAAATGAATTTTTTCTTTCTTGAAAGAAAATAACAAAATTATTATGCAGGCTCTCCAGGAAAGAAAACAAAATACATTTACCAAACATGCATTTTTAAAAAGGGCATAATTTTTCTAACAATATCCATTAGTTTATAGAAGAACAAAATTAACATTTTTCTTCGTTTTTCTTTTAGATTCTCACATTAATGCCAGCTTAAATATGCAGCGTGAAATTTGTTTACGGACAGAAAATTATAAAAGTTTACGGGATTAGTGAGAATCAGTTCATAATACTTTGCCGATGTGTTACGAGGTCGATAATTTGCTTTTATTTTTCTTGTACAATTTCCGAGGAAATAATTTGATAATGAATTTGTTTGCTCACTTTTTTTTCCCTTTTTGCAGTTCTCCTGTTCGTATAAAATTCATTTTGGTTGTAACGTAAATCTGTAGTGGTATTCTAACTTTGTACATCAAATAATATTTAAAAAAAATATTTCTTGCTACCGCAAGGAAATTCATGATTAAAATATATAGATTCCAATCAATAACCAATGATCAAAATTGCATATATATATATATATATATGTATGATTGTGAAAACCCGAATTAACTAGGGAAAACGCGTTCTAACTGACAGCGCTAGGCAAAACCGGAATTAACTAGGGAAAACCCGTTTTATTCGAGTAGCGGTAGCACGTTTTCCAGGGGGTCCCCCTACAGCGATAGCCGGATCCACTTATTCGTTTCGGGTGTCGCAAAGGGCCAGCGTTAACATATTTTCGAGGGGGCCCCCTAAAGTGATGGCCGGACGCAGTAATGTTTTTTTGGGTCTAGCAAAGGACCAGCGTTAAGCATATTTTCCAGGGGAGGCCCCTACAGCGGTGCCGGACACACTGATATTTTTTTGGGTCTCGCAAAGGGCCAGCGTTAGCATATCTTCGAGGGGCCCCCTAAAGCGATGGCTGAACGCATTGATGTTTCTTTGGGTCTCGCAGGGGGGCAGCGTTAGCATATATTCCAGGGGGCCCCTACAGCGGTGGCCGTTCCCACTGATATATTTTTGGGCATCGCAAAGGGCCAGTGTAAGCATATTTTCGAGGGGGGAGCTTGAGGTGATGACCGGACACACTCATATTTTTTGGGTCTCGCAGTGGGCCAGCGTTCGCATATTTTCGAGGGGGCCGCTAAAGCGATGGCCGGACCCATTGATGTTCTTTTGGGTCTCGCAGAGGGCCAGCGTTAGCATATTTTCGAGGGGGCCCCCTGAAGTGATGGCTGGACACACTGATGTATTTTTGGGTCTCTCAGAGGGCCAGCGTTAGCATATTTTCTTCGGGGGACCCCTACAGCGGTGGCTGGACACAGTAATGTTTTTTGGGTCTCGCAAAGTGCCGGCAATAGCATATTTTCGAAGGGGGAGCAAAATCCAATTTTTAGTGGATAAAGCATTAACTTTCCTGAATTCACATAGGAAAACATGCGGTCCGGCCACCACCGTTGGGGTCTCCCCCTCAAAAATATGCTAACGCTTGCTCTTTGCGAGACCCGAAAAAAATCAGTGGGTCTAGCCATCCCTTTAAGGGGTCCCCTGGAAAATATGCCTCCGCCGTAGGGGCCCCTCGAAAACGTGCTACCGCTACTAGAATAAAACGAGTTTTCCCTAGTTAATTCGGGTTTTGCCTAGCGCTGTCAGTCAGAACGCGTTTTGGCTAGTTAATTCGGGTTTTGACTGATTTCGGATTTTAACTGTAACATATGTTTATATATATATATATATATATATATATATCCTAAAAAAAAAAAAAAGAAAGCCAAAAGTTTTACGAAGAATAAATAGATGCGCACGTTGTAACGTACCAACAAAACCCACGTTTGGAATGAAAAACGAAACTTGCTTACACTAATTTCTTTTCAGCTGCTAACATAAAAAAGAAACAGCAAAACAGAGCAAGTTTTCTGTAGTTTTTATGAGCCAATATGTTCGCGATAGATGCATGGCCATATTAAAAATAAATAAATAAATAAATAAATAAAAATCGTGGAATGATCTAAAGAACGTTACAAAGCCCAAAATTATCGAATCGTTTTTAATCGATGACAACCTGACTATCATTGATGTTAATTGGTATGTAACACTCGGGTGTGGGCCAAAATGTTTCCTACTGTAAAATTGAGGAGGTAGTGAAGCAAAATGTTTCCTATTTTTGAAACTACTGTTTTCAAATAGGGGATATCTAAATTTTCTAGAATTTTAGAAATGGCTAAATTGCCCCTCGTGCCCTTATTAAGTTAAATCTTCGCCAAATATTGTGGAACAGATATCAGGAATTCATATTGTAAATGAAGGAAACAATATCCAGAGAAAGAGGGAGAGAGAGAAAGAGAGAAACACGGCGGGGGGGGCGAAACTTATTAAAAAAAAAAAAAAAAAAAAAAACTTTCCATATTTGTATTATTTTTTTTTTTTTTTTTTTTTTTTTTTTACAAAATTGTATTAATTAATACTTTTTAATAACTCTGCCTTCTCCCTTGTAATTTTTACCTCCGGCAAATAGTTTTGAACAACTCTATCGTATATTTGGGAACGTGCAGATTAATGTTTTGAGATATTCAAAGGGGATCGAGAAATTACGATTCCTAGGCCACCGTCTCAGTTTTTCCTACAGGCCTATTAGTACTCATTTTATATTTGCTTTAAAGTAGTTAGGCATTTAAACAGAACTACAGATGTGCCAGCATAGTGAGAAATTTGACTTTCGGGAGTTGAGATGAGCCAAATCATAGTCCATGCGCTAACAGGCGATTGCCGGAGAAGAAAAGGCATTCCTAACCTCTCGGATAAAAAATTTACGAGTAAATTAGAAGTTTTTACTTTTTTTCTGATTACACGTGATATTACTTTATGTTTTAAATTATGATTATGGAATCCGTAACTGAGAGGTTAAGGGCCTGTTACACTTTCCTCTATTCGCTTAAGCGTACGGACGCGGTTGGGTTCCCACTCATTCCATGGTTGTTTGAGTTTGTCCTAATGAACTGATTCTCTCCACAAGTAAAATCTTTCATGTTGTCTACTTCATTCCACGAGAATTTATCAGCGGGTTCTTGAATCAAAATGAAAATATCCGAGAAAATAAATATTCCAAATACACTAACAATAGAGCATTGTATCACATATATTCTCAATTTTTTTACGAAAAACTCATCGTATCTTTTCATAATAAGATTTCAAACCACCTGAATTATTTGTCACTGAAAAATGTCCCTTCTTACAAGAACGAGCTAAGGGATTCTGGGCTTGGAATTGACGCACACGAACATAATACCTTTGCGGAGATAAGAATATAGGCATGAGGGGGGGAAAGTGAAGCCACAACTGTAACCGGTTTTTCCTCCGTCAGCTATGTTTTTCTATGGGGAGAAAAATGAAGTAACCATACGCGTAGCCTTGGGGGGGCGTGGCTCGAAGTTAAAGAGCAGTTGGAACACATACGATTTATCGAGCCACGCCCCCCAAGGCTACACTTACAGTTACTTTATTTTCTCCCCATAGAAGAACTAGCGCGTGCCTACTCCATAATCATCATACAACTTTAAATGATTAGCATAGCAAAGCGCTTGGATACCCGTTTCTTCCGAACAAATGTGTTCAAAACTCGTCCGGTTTAATAGAAACTTATAAATCTATCACAAAAAAGAATACACTCCTGACTGAATAATCGACACAGAGAATAGCAGACTAATACATATTAAGATGATAGACAAAATCAGAAATCTTGGTTTCCCATTTATCGGGAACCATGAATCTTAAGCGCTTTCATTCATACTTAGCTTTTAGACAGAACATATGAGGCTGATACATTTGTGAAACTCAACAGAAAGCATATCCTAATTCTGGCGATACCTCAGACAGAAATGAGATTATGAATACTTTTCTCTCGTTAAGAAAACCATTCTTTTTACAGTAATCAATAATTTTTACTGGCACTAAAACACAAAAATCCTAAGTATGGTCCATGTGAAAATGAACATGTGTGATTCAGAACAACAAAATTATACTAAGCCGATCTCCTACAGTGGTCTTAAGATTTCGAACCGAATTCTTGTTTACTGAAAACAACATTTCGAACCGAATTCTTGTTTACTGAAAACTTTCATTTCTTGAAGGGATATGAAAATGATGCATCTTGAATGTCCTCTTCAACTTACTGCATAAAACCTTGATCATATCGATTCATTAACTAAAATGAATATTCGGACAACTATTTCTTCTTAAGATATTTCTAACATCACATCCTGATTTTGCCAAAACCTACACTCTTACAAAAAGAGGAACACCCTTTACCTACCAGTAAAACAAAAAGAGTGTCAACTTAATAATGCCTACTATATAGCTACGCTGATCCCTGACTCACTGATTCTTCTAACATTTCCGAGCAACCACTCCAACATAAAACTTTTATCGCCATTACTGCAAAAAGTTAAGCATAACATCTACCCTGTTTCTACTATCCGCTGGACATTTTTCATAGTAATGTATAAGTATATAGAAAACAGTCTGCGCTGCTTTAAAAATCTGGTAATTCACCCGTTTCCTAGTTTTTGAGGGAATTTTCGCTATTTTCAACTCCCTTTTATTCCCGAGAACAAAAAAAAAAGGTTAATCATTTGCATGAAAAAATTAGCTGTCGCCATTGACATGACGTCCTATTAAAGTCACGGTCATCGTGCTTTGAAGGGAAAGTTGCGATTCCAACTTCATTTAAAATAGTTTTCCAGATAATATCGATGGTATCGTCTTTGCATGAAGCATTGTTGTAAAAGGAGCTGTTTACACAAAACGAAATCGTTCCAATGCGAAAAGTATCTGCGCGTTTCAAGAAGAGCATGTAATTCGATTTGGATACATAATAAAAATTGAATATGAATTTATTTATTTTAGGTGTACTAAGATTAAATATATTGAGTGTAAACATATTTTCGTCAAATGTTTTTTCTAGCTCCCGTTTTAATTGCCTCCAAACTGGGCGCTGACTTCTAGTATTCTAAAAAAGTGTGTGCGTGTAATCTTTACGCGCGATTGAAGTAAAACTTCTTTGACGTTGGATTCAGTTACAGCCAGATTCATTTTCTTTGTGGTGTTCATCCCCATGTTCTTAAACCGTTCTTCCGTCTGGAGGTTGGGTTAGAATCCAGGGAGTGCCCATGTATTATCCTTTAACTGTGTTCTTAAATCGCTTGCAGCCGGGGTTTGTTTCATTCTGGTGTTCCACACCTGTGTTCTTAAACCGTTGTTCCGTCTGGAAATTGGGTTAGAATCCAGGAAGTGTCCATGTTGTAGTATTATTCTTTAACTGTTTTCTTATGCCATTGTTCCGTCTGGAGGTTGGGTTTGAATGGGGTTGAATGTCCATAGTTTAGTATTATTCTTTAATTGTGTTCTTTAACGGATGTTTTCCTCTGTTTGTTGGGTTCGAATGCAGGTAGTGTACATTTTTTTGTGTGTGTTTTTCTATCACAGTGTTCTTAAGCGTTGATTTCGTCTGTTGGTAGGTTTCAAATTATTATTCTACATACCTGTTTTTAAACTGCAGGTTCTGTTTATTGTTTAGGATTGATTACAGCCAGGGTAAGTTTCTTTGTGGTGTTCCATCTCCGCGTTAAGCCGCCTCCGTCTTGAGGTTGGGTTAGAATCCACGGAGGGTCCATTTGTTATTCTTTAATTCTGTTCTTAAACCGTTTGCAGCCAGTGTTTGTTTCTTTGTGGTGTTACATACCCGTGTTCTTAAACCGTTGTTCCGTCTGAATGTCGGGGTAGCATAAAGTAGACCATACGTCTTTAACCCGTTTGTGCCTGGGTACTTTTGCGACTTTCTTCGATGTTTCCTGATAACAGAAATAATAGCTAAATTTCTGATGTCAACTTCTTGAACAAGGGATGATTTCTTTTAAAATAATTATGCATAAAAATCGAAATATCAGCATTCTACTTGGCCATGTTAAAATATTTTGTGGAATTGAGGCTCAATACTCATGAACAAAGGCTAGGAAAAATAAATAACGTTTTCGACTAATAGCGGAAATGCCGTCCCAAAAAAAGGGACACTAGGCATAAATGGGTTAAATTTCTTTAATCGTAAATAATTTTCAAATAACACTATAAGCATGATATCATGCAGGACAGTCCCCAAATATAGATTTTCTTTACATTGTCCCTAAAAATACCTTGACTTCTTGGGGACGTTAAAAGTCCCCAAATTGAAAGATTTGTACTTTTTTCCCCTGAAAGTTTCCGTTTAGTTTATTTCTTTCGAAAAAAATTGAAGAAATAAGAAAAATAAAACAACTAAAAGCGCCTTCTACTCAGAGAAACAATGAAATTCGATCTCTGGAAACGTTTGTTGTCATTGTATGTGTAGCGTGTACAGACATTCAATAAAGTATTCGACTATGAGTCAAATTTCCCATTTCAGTTGTGTTAATGGTTATTCACTTTTCAGAAACAACCATGCTTTAAATATGAAATTGAAGTACGAAATTTTTCTTGCACTCGAATACTTTTTTTAGAGGGTGTAAAAGGTTTCATGAAAAATGATCACAAAACGAGCCAATGTAAAAAGCAATGTCTTCTGAAAAATACAAATACTATGCCAAGTATTAAATTATGAATAAATTGCAATATTTCAACATGGTTTTCCTGTCACATTTCTGGTTTATATAAATATTTATAAATACTTTCATTAATTTATTAGAAACAAGAATACACAATTGATATAAAGAGCTATTAGCATGGTAATATGTTGTGTCCTGGAATAAGTCCCCAAAGATATTTTCTAGTGTCCCCAAGTTTTCTTTGGATTCCAGGACAATGCTTGAGTTGTCCCCAAAATACTGTTTAGAAATATGGTCACCTTAGGTTAGCATCCAGGAAGTGCACGTGTTGAACTATTATTCTTTCACTGTTTTCTTAAAACGTTTTCCCGTAGGATTTGAATCGAGAGAATGTCTATGTTGTGGTATTTTTCTTTAACTGTGTTCCTAAACTGGTGTTTTCTTCTGTTGGTTGGTATCGAATGCACATAGGGTCTATTATTGCCTTTTTCTATGGCAGTGTTCTTAAACATTCGTTTTCCTCTGCTGGTTTTGTTCGAAGTATTATTCTGTTTCCGTGCTCTTGTAATGTAGTTTTCGTCTGCTAGTTTGGCTCGATTGCACTTTCCATTTCTTCATGTTTTTCTATCACGTGTTCTTAAACCGTAGCTTTCGCCTGCTGGTTGGGTTCGATCGCAGCCAGCTTCCGCTTTTCCAAAACCACGTGAGCGTTACTTCCGTTAGAAAAAAAATCTGAATTGCTCTCTAGCTGCGCCTAAAGAAGTTTTACTTCAATAATTAGTAGCAGCAGCACTGGCGTAGCCAGAAATTTTTCATGGGGAGGGATACGACTACTACAACTCATATATATGTATACGTGAGTATGAAAATATAGTGAAGAATATACATTTTGTATGGCAAAAAATTCCTCATGGGAGGGGTTATGACCCCCTTAAACCCCCCTTGGCTACGCCCCTGAGCAGCAGCAATATATTTAGATATCTGAGTTCTTTGATCATTATCGGAAGAACGGCATTTTCTTCGATCTTCAAAACTGACAAAGCAGTCTGTTCATTTTGACAATGAACACACACATCTCTGTTCATTGACAAAATGCTTGGACAACAGTTTCCACGGTTCGTAAGAAGTTTGAAACCCCACTCTCATTTGTCGAAACCCACGTTTCTCACATGAAATATTAATTTTTGAGTGCATGATCCGTAAATATAAGATCTACAACTAATTTACGAATTTTTAGTACTTTATAAATGCTTCGTTAAACGATGTAACCGCTCTTGTAGTAGTGATATTAAAATGCATATGTACTGTAATGCCATTAAACCAAACTTACTTACTCCGTTAAATATACTATAAGATTGACTCATATTCCTTTTTTTCCCTTGAAGCTATACAAAAGTATTATATAAAAATTGTGCTATAAAATATATTTGGTATATTTAAACTGTTAAGCTATTAATAATTAGTTAACTTCTCTAGGTGAGAAATAATGTTAAAATAATGCATATTATTAATGAGATAATTATTAATATTTAATGAGATAATATATTTTCAATTAATATGAGTTTTCTTAGCAGTAAAATTTACTATACAAAAAAAGCTGTGTTATTATCATGAAAAACAATTAATGTACAAACAATCAACAAATCCATGGACATTTTATAAGGAAATCGTCCCAAACTGTTCTTTGAAGATCATGTTTTTGTAAGAGCATTTCTTTACAAATTTATTTTAAATTAAAATAGTACGCAATAATTGAGTAAACATTTCAAAATTTTGCTAAATATGATCACAAGTTAGTAAGTCGAAGTGTAATAAAATTTTAAATAATCATTCATAAAGGTAATAATGACATTCAATTTGTGTGGTAGTCTGTGCTTCTTTGTGAACCTAATACGATTTATTTTTATAAAAAATACTCTATTTGCGTTGTTGAAGAAAATGTTAATTTTTTATCAAGAATGTTTACAAAGAAAACTGGCGATTAAGTATATTTTTTTACTCGAGAAATGCAAATATATTTATTTACTTTTTGAAAATATCGTCAATGAATTTATTTTTAACATATTGTACTTATTGTACAGCACAAATACCTACATAAAGAATTATTAATTTTTTTAACAATCGAAACCTTTTTCTGTAGTTTATTCAGTGCAATTTGTTTGCTTACATGATTACAATTTTTTTAGTTAATGGCATATCAAAATTCTTCATAATGCTAGTTTAACGGCGAAAAATTAAATAAATACTTTACTTTAACATCTCTATTTTTTATAACAATGTTTTTTTGCCATATTTAATGATTCCCATTATCGTTTAGATTTTTTTTTTATAATTGAATGTAAAAAGAAGTAAGTTTGAAAAAAAAACCCTGAAAAAATGGTAGGTATTTACAGATATTTTGCAGATAATAACCAACCGCCACACCGCATTTTTAAAGAGCATTGTCTACTAGTTTAAAAAACTTCAATCCATCTTCTAAAATAGGTAAGAAAAATCATTTTTTTCCTTAACGCACACGGGAATTCAGAATACTTTTAACTAACTTTTCGCAAGAGTAGGTGTTTTGACGACAAATTAAAATGGCATGCTACTACACAGCATGGGTATAATTTATTTTCCATGCACCTGCAGTGTCAGTCTCATTTTATAATATATATATATACCGAATATATATTATATGTATATACCGAATATAATTTATAATATATATATACCGAAGAACCATTACATTAAGACCACCCACACATTTTTCAATTAACTCGTTTGGACGGCATGGAAAGCGCGTAATTAAGTGGGAATGGTATTTAACTGTTGCTGGAGAAGGTAAGGAATAATTATTGCACTTGTGTTTGACAGTGATAGGGAAGGCTGTTGATCTAAGCGAATTTGATAGCGGGCTGATTGTAATGGCCTGAAGACTCCGAGCGAGTATCTCCTAAACTGCACGACTGGTCGGTTGTTCACCATCTGCCATTTTTAGTACTTATAAAAAGTGCATTAAAGACGGTGGAACCAGCAATAGACGTTAAGACGTTGGGCCCCGGCAGCTCAGGTTTCAAACATCACCATGATCCAATATCTCGATTTTGTGTGGCCGCTGCTTAAATATTTGGTACTATCTGTCTCCAGTACCTACCAAGAACTCGTGTCATCCATGCCAAGACGAGACGCAGCTGTTTTTAAGGCTGAAGGAGGCGCAATGCGTTATTGAGTAGGTGCTCATAATGTAATGGCTCATACATTTGAAGGGTGATTCGCTACCAGACTGTCAACATCGCAGGGGATGTAGGGGTTACAGCAGCGGTTCTCAACCTTTTAACGTCGCGCCCCCCAACAAAGCCTAACTTACGGTGGTGCCACCCCCCTCTCACATTTTTCAGAATACATTCAGATTTTAATCTTTCACAATGAACATTTAGTCGAATTTTGTACAAAATAATGTTCTCAGTAAAGTTTGAATGAACATTTTATCGAAAATGGTTATGTTTTTGAGTAAAAATGAGAATAACTAGGATGATTTTTTTAAAAACATGCATCACTACTTGCTCTTTGGTTTTTCTCACGCCCACCCCCCCCTGCAAACGCTCTGCGCCCCCTTGGGGGCGCGCCCCACAGGTTGAGGAACGCTGGGTTACAGAGACAGTTCGAAATTACATTGTAATGCGTAGTCGGAAACTTCGTCTTTATGTACCCGTTGATAATCACTTTGGAGCAAGTGTTGAAGTGTGCGTACATCTACAATGACATCTACAATGCCATTGTAGATGTACGCACACTCATTTCATAACCAAGTTTCATAAGCAATGGGCTTTCCTCAGACAATTTTATAAATGCATGAAAGAAACAATTTTGAAATAACAATTTTTATCAAGTGCAAATCATGAAAGAGGGATTAGTTTTCGAAAAACCATTGCCGGAAAGTTTGCTATCACTTGAACACTTGTTCTAAAGTGATTATTAACAGGTAGATGAAGACAACGTTCCGACTCCGCATTGCTGTGCGATTCTGAGTCGTCTCTGTACCCCTACACCCCTTGCAAGTTTGTCAGGGTGGTAACGAATCACCTTCTATATGTATGTATGTACACACACACACACACACACATATATACACACACAGTTGGATAAAAAATTATACCGTGTTACTACCTTTTTTGTGACGCCTTGTATTTAACTGAAAGCTGGAAACAAAAAAATCATGAAATTATGAAATTATAAAATCATGAAACTACGAAATCGTGAATTCATATCTTTCTGCAACTCATGGGACCGTATTGTGTTTAAAAAATCGTCAAACAACAAAATAATTTTTGTTTTACGAAACAATGGTGTTTCAAAGGAACAATTATCAATGGCTCTAGGGAAAATTTGAATGACTTTGGCTGCAAAAAATCTGCCAGATTCATTTTTCAATTTGCTTTTAAAAAATGTCGCTTAAAGTTAGTTTAATTTTTCTTAAAATATTTCTAAGAAACAGGATAAGTTAATTTATATTTCTTTTTGAAAAGAAAAAAATCCTAGTTTCTGTAATTCAATTAATTGTTCCCGGATTCTATTTCAAAAACGGGACAAAAATGAAAATAAAAACTTCGTTTTCTTGATAAAATTTGCGTTAAGAATTCGTGATGCAAATGAAAAATGAGAATTGTTGTCAGCGATCTAAAGCATATTTTCTCAGCGATAATTACATAGGATTATTTAAGTTTTAAAATTGCAAAAACTTAAAACAGTGTTATTTAAAGGTTAAAACATTGTAGATGTTTAAATATATGGTTTTCAACAAATTCGTCACAAGCCGCAGAAAAAAATCACAATTTACTTTCCATAGAACATGGAAAATTAACCTTTTATAGACCGTTTTGAGGTCCAAGTGTATTTTTAATTAGTTTAATTGTATGAGTTATTAAAATGGAAGGAAAAATATTGTACACAATTTGCACTGCATTCCCTACTAGGAGCATAAGTTATTTCTGACAATACTTTTACATTGGTTTCAAAAACAGAATATAATAATGAATAGTTTAAAAATAAATGAAATATTAAAAATTAATGAAAGATTTATTTTTTAATTTAAGTAAAGATATGAAAAGTTGAAGGAGGAGGAGGGTGTATAAAGATAGCTCTTCAAAAATTAAGGAAAATTGTTTTTTAATGGCTTTTTGGCTTGTTCCCTATTAATGATAGAAATGCAACTTCTATACTATTAAAATCTGTGCGCGTCTGTCTGTGTGTGTGTGTGTGTGTGTGTGTGTAGCATCATCTCCTCCTAAACGGCTGGGAGTTGAGTTTCGAACGAGGTATCCACGAATTCGGAAAATTTCGAGAAAGAACCTCCGCTAATTTAAATTTCGAAATTCGAATTAGTTTAGGAGATATTGATAAAAAACCCCATCAAAAACGCTAATTTTTGCTCTCCGCAATTCCGTGATTGTAACCCCTGTAGTCAAAAAAGTGAGAAATAAGCATCGAAGTTGCCATGTTTGGCTATTTTATTAAATTATTTAGACTCCTGCAGTAAAAATAAAAGAATAATGATTTTTTTCTGTTTAGATTATTTACAAAGTTATTTTTTAATTAAAATATTGCGTTCATGTTAAATCAGAGCTGGAATTCAATGTTTTTTATGTGTAAAAGAATAAGGGATTGAGAGATTTCCGAGACTAATATGTATATTTTTTAATTTGGCCGAAAAAAAATGGCTCATTTGGCGATTTTGAGAAAGTAATAGGTTCTACCGATTTTTACAGTTTTGGGCTTGGCGCAAATTACTGAGGGCGTAACGAAATAGTATTTTTAATAACAAGTATAAGTTTTAGGGCGCTATACTTCGATGTTTCATATAGAAATAATGCAGTTATTAAGGCGATTTTAAACGATCTATAGAATTTTCACCAAATTAAGTAAACTGATTTAAGTTGGAGGAATTCCGCCAAATTTCAGAAAATTGAAATTCTCGCATTTTGTACATGGCAGTTAACGGTGATTAAAACCCGTTATAGTTAATAATAATTTAAATGACTGCTACTTATCAATAATATGCCTGCATTAAATTTTGAACGATCGAACCATATAAATGAGAGATAACTATTTCCCATTTTGATTGCTGTTAAATCAATGCTTCGAATGATTCCCTGAAAACAAAAAAACTCGCAAAATGGCGTATGTTGGCATTTGGCGATCAAAGTACTGTGTAATAAATAATTGATTCTTATTTGTTAAAGCAGCGCTACAGAAGTTTCTTTTACTAAAAGCTGTTAGAAAGGCGTAATTAATACTGTCTAATATATTTTTTGTTTTAAGAATTGAAATGTATGCTGATTCCTACGTTAGTACATTTCTTAGCAAAGTTGGCGAAAAATATTCAAATGTAATATGCAGCTCTGTACGTATTATTAATTCCATTCCACAATTGAGATGAGCCGATGTCACTAGCGTATGCATAGATATTTTTTTTTAAATTCCGCCAAACAAAGTATTGCGTATTGCCTTTAGTGTCAAGTTTAATTTGTGGTTTGAGCTATTTGGCATCGACTGGTGGCTTTATTGACACCAATATGGCAGTTCTAGCAAAGTAAACAAAAATAACTCATTTCATGTTCCATTTTTATAGTTTCCGTAGCAACGGAATCCATTGTTGCCACTTAAGTTATTAAATTTAACAATTAAGTGAAACCTCTCATTTCTACAGCTTTTAAGACTCGTAAAAGTGAAAACGCATCAAATGTGAAACAAATAGAACTGTAAGAGGCATGCACTTTAAAAATAATCGAAGTCTTCATGTAATTCTATATACCTTTAATTTTATTTCCTTCGCGTGTGGGTGCCATTTTTATGTTAATTTTTGCTGCCTTGCTGGCAGATTATCCGGAGCAGTACACAAGCACTAATGTACATGCTCCTCCGGACATAAACAAGAGCGTATGTCCGGCGCGTATTTGTGTAACCCGCAGGCCGTACCCGGGGGGACCAGGGGTCCCGCCCCCCCCCCAAATCTAAAATTTTGTTAACAAAAAAATAATAATGAAGCGTTTTTGTGAAAAATTGGGCCTTTTTCATCTTTTATGAATTTATAAATTTAATTTCTGTACACCCCCTCCCCCCCCCGAAATTTTTTCTGGGTTGGGCCCATGGTAACCCCACTGTGCTAATCAGAGTTTTCTGGGGTCAGATTATTTAGAACATTTTTTTTTTTCAATGGAGATTCTCATCCTGAAGTATATTGATCACTGATACATGAAAAGAAAAATGATCAATTATGCGCTAGCAGTGACGTAGCCAGAAATTTTTCATGGGGGTGTTACGACTACTGCAGCTCACATATATGTATGTATACGCGTGTGTGATAAGGGAGTGAAGAATATACATTTTGTATGGCAAAAAACTCCTCATGGGCGGTTGTGACCCCCTATCCCCTCCTGGGCTACGCCACTGCACGCAAGCATAAGTTGTCACGTCATGAAAAACCGTCGTAGATGGTAAACACCGAAGTTTTTTCGAAGGTTATACAGAATTAAAAATTTTGTAAAGTTTACTTTTAATACAGATCGGATATTTGCCACCAAGGTGAGATGAAATATTACTAAATACGGCAACCTAGAATTTTCTTTGAGAATTGACTTTGAGAGTGAATTTGACACTATGCAACTACAGTAGATTCCATTGAACACGGTAGATACGTGCCGTGTTATAGGAATCCGTGTTGTACGGGTCCTGCGCTATACTCCACCTGGAGTGCGGATTGCGCGGAATAATCGCGGCAAAACTTATTTGCACTCCGTAGAAATACAATGATGTTTTGGTATTGCCATTCGAAAGTTATGTTAATTACAGGAGCTAAAGCGTCATAATATCAGAACATATGTCTCATTTTACCGTGCTGTACGAGTCTCTTTTAACGTGTTACACGAAAACGATGACAATTTTTTCGCCGTGTTCTACGAATTCGTGTTGTAGACCCGTGTTATGAAGGGGTCTACTGTAAATTGTTAAAAATAAAACATGAAATTAGTTATTTATTTAGAGCGAGTTGACAGTGACACCAACGTCAGTTTTATGTAACAAGTGTGATACTGCATTAAGAGTTTAGTAAGGGTGATAAACTTTATCGCAGAAGTTACGTCACAAATGTTTTCATTTGAAATGTGACGATTTTCACGAAAACTGTGTGTAATTTTGGCTTATAACGTACGTTGTGCATCTATTATTTCATGAAGGTTTTGTTAATTTAGCTGAAATTCAATAAAGTCATCTGCAAAATAACTTCGCTAATGTATTGTTCACGCTTTAGGAAATACAAGATAAAATAAAATAGTTGTCAACATCATGTAATTTATTCATCTGGTATATATTAAATGCTATAATTAAGCTTAAAAAACAAAATTATATGATGTAGAAATTAGGAATTTTTCGAAAGAGAGAAGTTTCATCTGCATACCGTAAAGATCTTCTTCTTTGATCGCCAGTGACACTGACGAAATTTTTGTGTCATCAGGTTGCAATCATCTCAGATTTGCACTCATGACGTTGACTTTTAGTCATGATTCAAGTATTTTTTTCACGTTTTGAGATTCTGCATTACTGGGTTTAATTCAAATTATATGTGTAAGGAAAATATTCATTTCCCACCGTGCGGAGAACGGGTATCCAGCTGGTCTATACTATTAACATCTGTGCGCGACTGTCTGTGTGTGTGTGTGTAGCATCATCTCCTCCTAAACGGCTGGGAGTTGAGTTTCGAACGAGGTATCCACGAATTCGGAAAATTTCGAGAAAGAACCTCCGCTAATTTAAATTTCGAAATTCGAATTAGTTCTGGAGATATTGATAAAAAACCTCGTCAAAAACGCTAATTTTTGCTCTTCGCAATTCCCCGCGATTGTAACCCTTGTAGTGAAAATGTGAGAAAAAAGCATCGAGGTTGCCATGTTTGGCTATTTTATTAAATTATTTAGACTCCTGTAGTAAAAATAAAAGAATAATGATTTTTTTCTGTTTAGATTATTTACAAAGTTTTTTTTTAATTGAAGTATAGCGTGCATTTGAAATCAGAGCAGGAATTCAATGCTTTTTATGTGTAAAAGAATAAGGTATTGGGAGATTTCCGAGACTAATATGTATATTTTTTACTTTGGCGAATAAAAATTGCTGATTTGGTGATTTTGAGAAAGTAGTAGATTTTACCGATTTGCACAGTTTTGGGCTTGGCGCAATTTACTGCGAGCAAACCGAAATAGGTTTAGGTTTGTGTGTGTAGGTTTTATTAAAATACGGCGTTAAACTTTAATTTTCCATGCAGAAATAGTGCAATTATTAAGGCGATTTTAAGCAATCGATCTTCGGAATTTTCCCAAAATTAAGTAAATTGATTTACCTTGAGGGAATGCCGCCAAATTTCAAAAGAAATGAAATTCTCGTATTCGGTAAATTGGAATAAATAAAACACGTTATAGTAATTTAAAATACTGCTGTGCTACATTTCAAATAGATTCCTGCATTAATTTTTGGCGATGGAACCATACACAAATAACTATTTCCTATTTTGATTGCTGTTAAATCAGTTCTTAGAATCATTCTCTGAAAAAAAAAAAAAAGAAAAAAAAATCTCGCAAAATGGCATACGCAGATTCCTTCTTTAGTACCTTTCTTAGAAAAGTTGGCGATAAATATTCAAATGTGGTGTAACTCCGTGTTTAATAGCGTGTGTTTTTTGCGTTTCTATTTCTAATTCTATGGCACGATTGAGATGAGCCAATGTTACGAGCGGATGGATAGATAATTTTTTTTAATCCCGCCAAACAGAGTATAGTAAAATAGGAATTCTGTATAAATACGAAAGTCTTTGGAGATGAACGAGAATGCCTATAAATATTGCATTTACTGTGAAGTTAAATTTAGGATGCATTTTGGCTATTTGCCATCGACTATAAGCGCTAATTACGCCAATATGGCAGTTCTAGCAAGCATAAATAAATTTCATTTCATGTTCTATTTTAATTTTGCTGCAGTTTCCGTATTTACGGAATCCTTTGTTGCCACTCAAGCTGTTAAATTTAACAATTTAGTGAAAACACTCATTTTTACAGCTCTTGACTCGAAAAATGAAGCATTGGATATGACACAATTAGAATATTATCACAATCACAACGTCAATAACGCGAACCTGTAACTTTGGTTATTTTTAACTAAATTCATTTTCAAGGTCTTTAAGAAATCCTGTGTACTATGTCAAAGCCTCATATCTTAATTCCGATTAGTTTGCAAGAAAATTGATTAATCAGTATAAACTGAAGCAATGAAACTTTGTAAGCGTTTTTCTTGAAACGAGGAAAATGCAGATTGACGTCTTTGGTGTAGAAGTGGCGATAGGGAGAACTACTTAATTCAGTAACCTTAATGGGGAATGATAATTGAATATGCGCATGCACAAGGACCCAAAAATCAAGAGAATATGAAAAGTCAGGAATATGAAATGAAAATCAAAAATAAATCAAATAATATGAGATATAAGTAATAATAATACGAGAATGACATTGCAATCATGTGTACAACAAAGGTCCCAATTGCTTATAATATTCCCCTAGCAATGACTTAGTCCGACCAGTGGCCGAGCGCTTAGCGCTCTGAACTGGGAGACGGAAGGTTTCTGGTTCAAAACAGGTCGCGTCCGCCGACCTAACCGTTCGGAGTTTTCCTGTATTCCGTTCGGAAAATAAAACTGTACTCGCAACATGCATATGTTAGGAAACATATATGTCTGGTTTCCTCCAAAAAGTAGCGTAAATACCGGTTAGGACCCCTTAGAAAGACCCCTACGGAGGACAAACCCACCCCTTGACCTAGATCCCATGTGTGGAGACTAGAAGCAGGATAGTCTCCAGATTTGTAGAGAGTTCAATTGAACGCCCAGCGTCGTCTGCAACTTATAGAAGCAGTTCTACGTTACCGGATCCATCAAGAAAAAGCCTGGGCAAGGTCATCTAAGAGAAGCTGCTTCTTTTTTGATCCCAGTCCAGTGACATTGACGTAGTTTTTGTGCCATCATGTTGCAGTCATCTCAGATTAGCACTCATGACGTCAACGTTTCATCACGATTTAAGTATTTTTTTACTTTTATAGATTCCGCATAAATGGGCTTAATTCGAATTATATGTATAAGGAAAATGTTCTTTTCCTACCGTTCGGAGAACGGGTACTCAGCTAGTTTATTTAAAGAAATTGAGTCATCTTTTAGTTATATCTGCTAGTTTTTCTTTAATTGAATATTGATAAAATTTTATTTTTAATAAACTTTCAATGTGATGTTCCCTATTGAGAACATCGGCCTGTAAACGATTTAGTCATTCTTCTCAAAATGTATAGGATTACTTTCTTTCTCATTTTTTTGCAACATTCGATAAAATTACATTTCACAAATACAAAGTTGTGATTCTTTGATTTTTTTGCCAATAAATAAATTTACTATAGCAACTTATTATGCTTTAAAGTCCTTGGTATTATTGTGGTAATATTGTTTCAAAAATCCCAAAAGGATATACGTCAGCTTAAAAAAATCTAATTTAAATCGTTTATTCTCTAATTTACAAACCTATTGGAAAACAGATTGAATAGGACATAATTATGTGTGAGTTGAAGAGTTTTTATTAAAATTAATGAAAATGTGTGTATCATTCTGGAATGTTTGCGAAGAATTTCACAAAACCGCATTACTGATGAGAAGCTGAAAGACGTTTCTTTTCAGTTATTCATTTATCAGCTTTATGATTACTCAATAAATTCTATCGTATACAGCATAATTCTCGTAAAAGCCGCTTAATTACTGTATTTTGGTACGAATATAGTGTAATTTTAATATTTAAATTGTCAAAGTTATGAAGCCCAATGGAGTGCGAGAATAATGCTTTTATGCATCACGTGGTATTTTGCTTGCATGTAAGTGATTAAAAGTCAGTCTAAAGGTTTTTGTGAAATTGCAATTTAAGTTATACGTGGCACAGATATCCAATTATGAATATATTTTGTCAGTGTGAATTGACATACTTAGTATTAATCAATGTGAATTATTTATTGAAGTAGTTCTTTATTCAGTGACACAAATACTCATCAGTATAGATTCGAAATAAACAAAGCGGAGAATGCCAAATAAGTTTCATCAAAGCATTTTACAAAATGCGGAATCTAAAATAAACAAGGAATCAAACCGTTTTAGGAGAAAATTTATGAACAAAGCGAAACATCTACCCTTTAATCGAGAAAAAAAGACTTTTATCTTAAAAAAAATAATTTTTCGATTTGCAAAACACTGTATATACTACTCTTAATACAGAGCACAATGCTAGTCATCGTCAAAAATCAGAACAAAGCAACATATTGAGCTTTATTTATCGTAAAGTTGCAATATTTGTTTTCACCACACTCAAATATACTGAAAAAAATAGCTGAAAATAACCACTCTCCTTAATTAAAACCTCTGTAGTTTAAATACAAGAAACTTTCGCAATATTCCAATACAAATACGAAAATATCCACAGATATAAATACAAAAATATCCAAAATATATGAAGTCGCTTTCTATGAATCAACTAACAATGGATTCGATTAAATGAAGCTTCACTTTAAAAATGGTTATTTTTAAGTGAAACTTATGATTTATGCCTTCTACTTACGTAAAAATACAGTAAAGCTCAGGACTAATACAAAAATTCCATATTTTTCGGAACACAAGTTCTTATTACCTTCTTCTTAAAGCTTGTAAAGCAGATTTTTCAAAGGAAAAAAAAAAAGTCATTCTTTCAAAATATTACGTAAGTAGAAAGGATTATTCTTCCAAGACTGAACTTTTCGGTGAAAACGATGAGTTCTGCTGGAAAATATTATTCCATGACAACTACGATATTTAATAAACTTTTTTGTTTATTATTCTTTAAAATATGGTTACACAGATTTTATCATTTTCGATACATACATATACATATATATATATATATATATATATATATATATATATATATATATATATATATATATATATATATATATATATATATATATATATATATATAGTATATATTAAAGGAAATGTATTTTTATAGAAATGCAGTTCTAGAAATTCTAGTATTTGTTTCTTTTTATGATTTTCACAATGACTTTTTGTTATAAACTTTAAAAAATAACTACAATTCATGAATACCAGAAAATAGTTACAGATCCATTTAAATTAAATGTACCATTTTTAGGAATAATTCGAATTTTAATTTTTAACATAAACGTTATCGAAGGTACAAAACACATGGTTGATTTCAATAACGCAATATACTTTTATGATCAGTAAAAAGTTGCTCCTTATAAAAATGCCTAGACATTTATAAAATTTAAAAAAAGTCCATTTTCTTTGAAACGACGTTATATTAGAAACTCGGCTAGGAATATTCTTGAAAATGTATAATAAAAACATGTATCATGACTGTAACCATTTGCACTCACTATTGTATAATATAATATTATCTTTTTTCATACTAAACACTGAAAGTATTTGAAAAGTCTGAAAACATACACACTTCCACCTTTCATTAAGGTTGGTAGGGTGGGAAAGACTTTTTTTCTTTGAAGTACAATATCTAAGCAAAGCATTTATTTTTATAGAGTTACTCATGCTAAATATTCTGCACACTTCCGAATAAAAAGAAAGCGGCTCACGCACTTAAGAGAATATGGAACACAAAATGGCTCGAATTTTCAATTATCAGCCTAAAACATTTAGTGGACTGAGGAGATTTCATTTATACATAATTTACATCTGTTTACAATATATAAACACTCAAAATATATCTTTTAAAATTCATACAAACGTGCTGTGGCTATATTAATCAAATTGCATTTTTTTAAATTTATATATAAGTTATAACGTGTGTATATCCTTATAAATAAAAATGAAATTCTGTTTGTTTGTTTGTTTGTTTGTTTATTTGTTTGTTTGTTTGTTTGTTTGTTTGTGGATTTGATTCGTATACAAATCCACAAAAATGGACCTATCAGCCTGAAATTGGGCACAGATGTGTAAAATAATATAGAATAAAAGACAGTCCACTTTAAAACTTTGAAAGTCCACCCGTTCCCGGAATTTAAGAGATTTTTTATGTTCTCCACGCAAAAAGCTTTCCGTAATTGTAACCCCTGTAGTGAAAAAAGTGTGAAATAAGGATCGTGGTTGCCATGTGTGGCGATTTTGCCGAATAAAATGTTTTAAATTCTCAAAGTAAAAATAAAAGAATAATAATGATTTTTTTTTGTTAGTTTATATTCGTAATGTTATTTTTTTTAATTATAATATCGTGTGCATGGGAAATCGGAGCAGGAATGAAATGTTTTATACGCAAAACAATAAGAATTGAAGATTTCCGAGGCTAATATGTTAAAATTTTTTAGTTTGGCGAAAAAATAAAATGGCTCAAATGCCGAGAAAGTGAGTTCTAGAGGTTTACACTGTTTCGGGCTTGGCGCAATTTACTGAGAGCTTAAGGAAACGGATTTTTGAAAACAAGTGCAAAGGTTTTATTAGAATACAGCGTTAAATTTTAATGATCCGTGCGGAAATAATGCAGTTATTAAGGGATTTCAAGTGATCTATCTTCAGCATTCTCGCCAATTGAGTGCATTGATTTTAGTTGGGGGAAATCCGCCAAATTTCAGAAAATTGAAATCTTCGCATTTAGTACATCGAGGTAACGATGAATGAAACATGTTATAGTTGATAATTTAAAAAATGAGGCTGTATTAAGGGATTCCACTTTTCAAAAAAATGCCTGGCGGTCGAACCATTTCCCATTTTGATTGCTGCTAAGTCAATGCTTCGAATGATTCCCTGAAAAAACTCTTGCAAAATGGCGTATGTTGGCACTTTGGTGAGGCTTAGATTTGAAACTGGATTTTATTATACTGGAGACTGGTATCTATATTAATAAAACAATGTGTGTAAACTGTTTGTTTGTCTGTGTCTCGCGTAGATCGCAAACGTGTGATCGTAGACCTACCAAATTTTGAACGGAAATTCTCCATGACAGGTGCCGACACACCTCGAAGCGATTTTTTCAAAATTCGAACTATTTTAGAAAATATCGATAAAAAGCTATCGCAAAAGGCTAATTTTTGCTTTCCGCCATTTCGTAATTGTAACCTCACAGTGCATTAAGCGACAATTAAGCTTATCTAGGTTGCCACATTCGGCAGTTCATTAAATGATTCAGACTCTTGAAGTAAAATTTAAAGAATAACGATTTTTTTTATTTTGACTAGATTATTTGTAAGGTTGTTTTTAAATTAAAATATCGTGTGCATGTGAAAGCAGAGCGGGAATGAAATGATTTATACTCAAAATAAAAATAGAATTTGGAAATTTTCCGAAAATAAATGTGTAACTTTTTAATTTGGCGAAAAATAAAAGGGGTTGATGTCCGATTTTGTGGAGGATTCTAACGCTTGGCACTATTTATCGTAATTTAATCGTCTGCTATTTGGGTTATGAATACACCTGCGTATAAGTTTTTGAAATTTTCATTCAGTTGGAATTGTGCATTTTTCTGAGCAGCTTTTCTGCATCTAATGTATTACATCCAGAAAAAAGGATGTTAGAAATATCAATTTTAATTTTGTTTAATCACACTCATGAATAATGATACACTTTCCAAGTTAATAAAAGAAGGAACGAAAATAGGGAAGACCCATGGATTATAACTCTTTTTATATATAGCACTTTAGTGCATATTTTAAATCTGAAAATGTGTCAGATTTTCTATGATTCTAGCGCTTGGCGCAATTTAATGAGAGGGTATTTTTAAAAACAAGCGTAGGTAATCTTATAAATAAAAATCAAATTCTGTTTGTCAATTTGTTGATTTGGGTAGTATACAATTCCACAAAAATGGACCTGTCAGCCTGAAATTTTACACAGATATATGTAAAATAATATAGAATAAATGATAGTCCACTTTAAAACTTTGAAAGTCCATCCGTTCCCGGAATTTAAGAGATTTTTTATGTTCTCCACGCAGAAAGCTTTATGTAATTGTAAACCCTGTAGTGAAAAAAGTGTGTGAAATAAGCATCTTGGTTGCCATGTGTGGCGATTTTGCCGAATAAAATGTTTTAAATTCTTAAAATGAAAAGAAAAGAATAAATGATTTTTTTAGTTTATATTTGTAAGGTTATTTTTTTAATTATAATATCGTGTGCGCATAAGAAATGAGAGCAGGAATGAAATGTTTTATACGCAAAACAATGAGGATCGAAGATTTCCGAGACTAATATGTAAATTTTTTTAGTTTGGTGAAAAATAAAATGGCTGATAGGCCGATTTTTAGAAAGTGAGTTCTAACGGTTTGCACAGTTTTAGGCTTTTTGGAGCAATTTACTGAGAGCTTAAGGGAATAGCATTTTTGAAAACAAGTGTATAGGTTTTCTTAGAATACAGCATTAAATTTTAACTATCCGTGCAAAAATAATGCAGTTATTAGGGCATTTCAAGCGATGTAGCTTCAGAATTCTCGCCAATTGAGTACATTGATTTAACTTGGGGGAAATCCGCCAAATTTCAGAAAATTGAAATCTTCGCATTTAGTACATCGAGGTAACGATGAAGGTAACGAGGTAACGATGTATTAAGGGATTCCACTTTTCAAAAAAATGCCTGGCGGTCGAACCATTTCCCATTTTGATTGCTGCTAAGTCAATGCATCGAATGATTCTCTGAAAAAACTCTTGCAAAATGGCGTATGCTGGCACTTTGGCGAGGCTTAGATTTGAAACTGGATTTTACTTGAGACTGGTATATATAATAAGACTGGTTATAGATAAAAATGAATGTTGGTATGTGTGTAGGATGTTGAAAAACTCAGCACCGTTTCACCGATCACCATGAAATTTGGTTCACCTAAGTGTTTTATCAGAGAAGGTTTTTATGCTATCCGTTTTCCTCTAACTTGCCACTAGCTGGCGCAGCAGAACGTCGAATTGTATTCCGTTTAGCCGTTTGCTATGCGAATATCGTCCAACCGATTTCGATGAAATTTGGTACACGCGAATATTAGAACACGGAGAATATTTTTCACTATCCATTTTGCTGTAATTTGCCGCTAAATGGCGCTGCAACGCATCAACGTCTATACCGTTCGACCGATCGGCATAAAATTTTTTATACTTACACATTTGAGCACGAAGAATATATTCTAACTGCGTTTCTTTTGATGTTACTCACCACTAGGTGGCACTGCAATGCATTATTATTTTAACTCGCCACTAGATGACGCTGCAGCAGGCCAAATTTTTGACCATTCAAACGGTGGCTATGAAAATCAGTACTCATAGCTATTTGAACAATGAGAATATTTTGGCGTTATCCATTTTTCTATAACTCGCCACGTGACGGCGCTGTAGCAAATCATTACTTTAATTAACCACTAGATGGCCCTGCAGTGTATCACTTCTTGACTGTGCGAATGATCGCTATGGAAATAGGTATACATAGATATTTGAACACGGGGAAGAGTTTGGCACGATCCATTTTCCTATAACTTGACACTAGATGTCGCGTCAACACATGAACTTCAGGACTATTCAGCCGATCGTCATGAAAATTCGTATGCATCGATATCTGAATGCGAAGAATATTTTCGCCGTATCCGTTTTGCTAAAACTCGCCACTAGATTGCGCTACGCCGCATGACCTTCTGCACCATACAAACGATTGCCTTGAAATTCGGTATGCATGGTTATTGAACACAATATAAAGCGATATCCATTTTGCTATATCTCTTTATTACAATAAATAGTAATCCCCACAAATCGTAATATCAAAAAGTCCATTCATTCCCGTGCGAAGAACGGGTACTTCAGCTAGTACAGTTTATAAAAAAGGATTGATTGATGTCCCTATTTTTAAATCAAATACATGATGTTATATATTTTTCAAGAATTACATCTTTTAACCCGTCAATATGTTTCATGTGTCCTCAAGCAGTTTAAATAAGCTTAATGCAATTGATTTCTGAACCCCTAGGCTTGTGTCGATGTGATCACAAACCGAAGTATCTAGATT